>CM060289.1:7764108-7788643 GCA_030684275.1 Acipenser oxyrinchus oxyrinchus
ACCAATATTTAGCCATGTATAGATATGAATTTCAGGCTATAGGAAGACAGGGTTATACAGCATGTAACATTTAGAAAATGCTCATTTGTTTTGGATGTATTGCACGCGTCTGTATAGCACGGTGTGATGTGTGATGTGCGTCTTGTCCACGGCAGCACTGTGCCCAGTTATTTTGTATCAGGGAGCGGAGGGAATTGATGAAGGATTCCCTCTCTGTACTGCGGTTGCTGCCCACACACTTGCTATTGATTAGGCGCGTTGGCATTGTTCACACACAGCAACCCCCGTCACATACTGTCTGCTGCATTTGCCATGCAGACCGAGACCGCGCGCCTTCGCTGGGATATCATTTTTCAGCCACTTCTAAAAGCATCGATGTATTAAAAACGGGACAGCTTCTACAGGAGGACAGGGGGAAGCTGAACTGCTTCAATAAAATACGACATACTCGATTGTAACCACTTTTATACTGTCTCATTTAGGCTATATAGCATATTTGAAACTATATTTATAAATATGTATATAACACAACGTATATTAAAACAAGTGCGTGTGTGTGTGTGTGTGTGTGTGTGTGTGTGTGTGTGTGTCTCTCTCTCTCTAATTTATCCATGTATTAATAACTGATTTATGTATGTGGTCATAATCTGGTATTCATTTGTGAGCTCCGCCTCCTCGTGTGTCGTCATGGTCTATGCTGCCAGCGTCCACCCACACACAAACGATCTGCAGACTTCAGAAGAATGTGACTGGAATTCAAAACGTGTTTAATATGCCAGCTCAGTTTCTGCACGGGGTTCCCTGCCTTGTACATGCAGTGCCCCTTCTGCTCTCAGCCCACGCCAAAGAGCTTTAATACTGCCGAGGCCCTTCTCCGATATTATTCTGTGAAGAATTGCAAGCGCAGCATTGCACAGATTTATGCTTGATAATATTATCCATTAGTGGTTTTCAAAAGGAGACGGGAAGGAATGAGAAAGGGAGAGATGCGCGGCCGGTGCCTCTGCACTGTGGGCTCTCGTCTGCTCGAGTTCTCCGATGCAGAGGAGCACCTTCCGCGGCGCAGGGATTTCCTTTGTCTCCCCGGGCTGCCTATCAGTATGCAGCCGACACTCGACAGGTTGTTTAGGCCTGTCTGCACGTTCCATCAGCAGGGCTGCGAAATCTACCCGCGACCACCTATATTTAATGAACAGGGCCCATTATAACAAGCTGAATCGTTGTGCGAGAAGCCCAGACAAATAACACTTGAGTTTTACCTTGGAAAAATGAACAGTGTTTAGGGTACAATAGGGTCCGACTTCTGTATTTGAATGAGCTGAGACAGGCCTGGTAAAAGCGCAGTGTTTAAACAGACTCCACGAGGAGCGATCTGCTCCCACTACACTCATTATTTGGTCTGATGTTTTTAGTTTTATTTGTATTATTATTTATTTTGTCATTGCTTTGGCAATACTTCTGCTGTAGTCATGATAATAAAGGATCTTTGAATTGAATTGAGAGATGGTCATCAGAGACAGGCCGACCCAGACAGTCCTGGCTGCCCAGAGACAGGAGGCTATGTGGTCACTGTGAACTGGGAGAGACAGAGATGCACTTTCACGGGATGAGGGACACACAGTGAGCGCTCTGCTCTGCACAGTATGTGTGTGCCTCCTTCCTCTTTATTGAATTATTCCTTTTCATTATTTACTTTTGATATTGATGTTCATCATGTTTATGTCCTATTATGTTATATACAGTACTTTGTAACTGCTTTGGCAATACCGCTAATGTTGTCATGCCAATAAAGCACCAGGGAGAAAGAGAGAGTAAGAGTAAGGCATGGTATTGTTGGGTACATGTATTACAATAGCACACTGTGAAGGCAGACACCCTTATCCAGGGCGACTTACAATTGTTACAAGATATCACATTATTTTTACATACTGGAGCAATCTAGGTAAAGTACCTTGCTCAAAGGTACAGCAGCAGTGTCCCCCACCAGGGATTGAACCCACGACCCGCCGGTCAAGAGTCCAGAGCCCTAACCACTACTCCACACTGCTGCCCTATCGTAGGTAGACTGGTACAGCATGGGGTTGCATGGGGTTTGTGTGGGACAATTAGTACTATGGTATACAGGATTAACTAACAGCATGGGTTATGTTAAATATTAAAAACCAGTGAACTAGTGCAGGGCGCTGTTTAATTCATTTGAATACAAACCACGGGTTCTCGGTGCAAGATGCTGCACTCCTCTTAAAAACAGTGAGTCAGGTTGTCTCGAGGTCTTGATTTAAAACGCTCGTGCCACTGAGACGTCATTTCAAGGCGGAGACGCAGTGTTTTAATTTTTTATTATTATGTCATTTAGGGTAAATATAACTTCAAATTATAAGCAATATCAGTCATAAACATTGTTAGAACATATACATAAATACAATTCCAGAATTCTACTTTCATCCGAGAAATTGTAACGAAAATCTCACAGTATGTTTTTTTTTTTCTTTTTAATGCAGAGTTTAATACTTTTTAATGAAAAATGACGCTAGGTATATTGTACCAGAAATTACACAAACATTTCCTTTCATCGAGTGAAATGGGGTTTGAGAAGAAACTGCTGTGTGCTTGAAATTACATCTCTTTTTTAGTGTATGGAAGAAAGAAAATGGTCTGCACTGAGAATGGAGTAAAACTCGACATGAGGCAGAAACTGCGCAATGAAGACAAGTTTGCTTACTGCCGCAAAAACCAAAATGAATAAACACAGTGTATTAACTATAAGTGTTTCAGTCTGTTTGGTAACTGCATCTTGACAGAAATGTACAAGTCTTATTGGATATGTTGTATTCAAAAGATGCAGTAGTGTATCTTGGTATTCATTCATTGGATTTTGGGAGAGCTTGAAGCATATACGGGAGCTGCTGTAAATGAAGGTCAGCACATTAGAATAGTTGCCTTTGTGTTGACAAATGAACCGCTATATACCATGGTAGCCCTATTGATTTGGGTGTAGGATTCGGTACCATGGTAATCGCATAACCACAGGACATTACCGCATGATTTAGTGTATGGTAATCCCATGTTTATAAAGGCACCAGCTGGAGAAATCGCTCTGGGTCTGTTTAGAGTCTAAATTTATAGAAGCGGAGAGAGGAAATAAAGACTCCTTTGAGAATCAGACAGATTGTTCTTATGAAAACCGCTCTGAAGACAACAGGAAGCGCCTTCCTTAAATGGGTATTCACCGCCCCCACCCCTCCCTCGCCACGCTCATTGAGATGCTGCTCCACGCACAGACGCTGCCCCCGAACCGCCTACGATCCGTGAAAACAGGCTCTCCCTAAGCGCTCGTCGTCACTTCTGAGTTACTGCAAAACAAACCGGGAATAAGGGCACCGATCAACGAAAAAGGAAACCCGAGCATGTACAAAGCTCCTGGAAGTATATGCAGCCAAGATAAATGTCTGTTCTGAAGGCTGCAAATGCAGTATAATAATGCATAGATCTGGCAATCCATCGTACGTCATACATACCTTACGTTAACGCACACACTGCGGCTTTGATGTCAAGGGTCTTTTAAATGAAAAAATGTACCGACAGTGCAATCTTAACTTGCTTTACACTGAGGACCGCTCTGTGATTTCCTGTAGCATACGTCACGTGTCACACATTGAGGTTCTGAATACATAATTCAAATACAATAAAAATACAATGAGAGCCACACGTATGGTCTTTACAATATCTAAAAACTGAAATACCTGTATATACGATACCTGTATATATATATATATATATATATATATATATATATATATATATATATATATATATATATATATATATATATATATATATATGTATGAAGGATTGATACTGAACTGCAGGCGGATCTGGGTCCTGTATGATCCATGATCCAGTGCTTCGTTTTTGGAACCCCTTATGGATTCTAAATATGAAGTATAGATGAAGCCTCATCTGAGGTCTATTGGACTTTTTTTCTATTTAGAACCCTATTTAGAGCAATGGCTCTACATCGAACCTAAACACATCAAGAGATTCCAGAGGGACACTTAAATAAAAAAGAATTATTCTCATTATTATTCTCAATCCAGAGTAAATATGCATTTTTTAAAAATGTATTTGTGATTTTAGTTTTTCTTATATGGCTCTAAAATAACTCAAAAAATGTTGGTCTAATAATATTAAAAACATTCATGGTACGACTGGTTTTCTTTCATTCATTTTGATCGGTCTTGATATGTATTGGAATAGAGTCCGATGCTCCATTCTGCTAGAGATCGCTTCTGTTGCACTAAAGACCGCCCACCCTCTTATCCCATGCCCTTAGGCTCTACCCGCAGTATATATAAACAGTATAGTCAATCCCCAGTTATTATGTTTCGCTATTAGCTCGATTTATAATACAGTTCTAGTTATACATCAAGAGCGGGAGTTCAATTATATCAGTGTAAGTCCCTATGGACTACACGCTCCCCGGGGGAAATGAACAGGAACCATCGCTTTAAAACATCCCCAAAGCGTGCCGGTTAAACCCGTGTTTCGAGGGCAATGCCAAGAGCGCCTGTCTTGTTGATTTAAATATGAGACAAAGACGAGGTGGACTTCTATTATCAGACAAGACTATAGAATCCTGTACAGATTTCACAGATTGTAAGCAGCAGAATGCGTTGTGCTTCTTAATTAATGAGCGGGTCATTAACCACTCCGAGTGATTGTATTATTGCCATGAGATCAGAGGATTGAATAGCTGGGCATACTAAAACTAGCAATTCTACATTTCAAAAGCCAGGAGTGCGGCTGGTCGCAGAGCACACCTGTCCATGCATTTGAATTCTGAGCAGTATCCTTGTTAGCAGCGAGGTTCAGAAACACGGCTCAAAGCGCTGCTTCGGTTTCAGCACCCTGGACAGCGCCATGCACGCCGCCTCGCTGGAAGGGAGAGGTTCTCGACCCCTGCCTGCCCTGGACGAGATGCGCCTGCCCGGGTCAGGAACCAGCACCAAACCGTCACTGCATTACCCAATCAGAAGGCTGAGTTCCAGCTATATCTAAACATCCAAATCTTCCACAGATTACATCATCCCCCAGCACAGCAGGCATTAAGACGAACGCATTTCACTATACTTGTTCATGTTCCATACATTAATATTAGAAAATATAATATTGTTTTAATAGGGACATTACAATTGTTTTTAAAAAAAATGCGATTTCTCCTCATAATCAAACCAAATCGGTTTTAGTACTGCACTTTTCAGCCAGAACCGATTACAGTATTCTTTAAATTGAATCAAATCAAAAATCAAATACAGCAGCGACTATAATACGTGATGCCTCCACTAAATGACCTCTATGTAATAGAACAAAGAGCATTGAGATTTAACCGCTGGGTACTATTTCATGCATGTATACGTGCTGGAGGAGGGAGTTAGGGTAACGTGTAAAAGTCCACTCTGTAATTCCCGATATCTATAAATTCAGTTGATGATGGGAAACCGCAGTGGGCGTGGCCGGGACTTTGCGGCGTTTTTATGAATGAAAAGCCTCCCCGCTCCATGCAGCTTCATTGACTGCCGGGCTCGCGCGCGCTGGCCCTCTCTCGGAACACAATTGGCTGGCTGCCTGCTCCCGCGGGCTAATCAATTCTATCAATCTTCTCTCGCTGACGTCACACAGGTGCTGCTCTGGCTGGCTGAGCCGCTGTTCTTACGCGAGCCGTCTGCTGAAGGAGATTATAATGAGTCAGAGAGGCTCCGGAGTAGCATTTAACTCCAGCAGCCCGCACTGCTCACAGCCACTGCCACCACACCGATGAAGGACGGTGCTCACGCATATCGCAGCCTGCCAAAACCACAGAAACTCCGAGTTCGCGCTTTGGAAAGCCACAGCAGGAAGACAATCTGTTGTGTTATTGGTAGTATTTAACCAGACACTGGATTATCGTACCATTCTTGAATGTTCTGCAAACGATAGAGCTTGCTTCACATCTTTACATGCAAACAGGTACGTTGTGTATACTTCTATGTATTTATACTTGAAAATGCATAATCATATGCATTGCTGTGATGCTTATCAACACGTGAATGTACAGCACCCTGCATTTGAGGAACGTTGTAAATGAGTGAAGCGGTAAGGACCTTCTGTATCGCTCTTAGCTCTACACTCGAGCGTGTGCAGGATTCCTCAGTATGTGTACACTGTGTCTGGCTTTGTCGGCGCGTGGAATAAGAAATGCTGATGCTACTGTATAGCCTGGAAGGATTTTGAAAGGGTTTTCAAACCCCACTAAGCAGTGCTGTGAGCTGTGCTGTGGAATGCAGGACGACATTAAGAGCTTTACAGCTGCTGTAGACCGATGTGCTTGCGGATTGTACTCGTTATACAGCTGTATGCTAGATACTGAAATAGAAGCCATTGTGGGGGCTGGACACGTCACTCCCCGACTCTAATGAAATACGGGTTAGGATTTTGTTATAAAACGATGCGATGTGTTTTTTTTGATTTGGCAATGACGCTAAAGCCGTCACGTTTTCTGGTGGGGTGTATTTTTTATATAAATGATGCATTACCTCTGATCGTGCGCAATGTAATGCTTATGAGTTCATTCTGTATATAGTGAAGATGTGGGTCTGTTTGACTCTGAACAGCGGCGACTCGAAACAGAGCCTCCGTTTAACTCGCTGGCATGAACCCTGCTGGCGTTGCAGTGATCGATTGGTACTAATCACACTATATACAAACGATGGTGGAGGAAGACCCAGGACCGATCACATGAACACGCTTCAAGGGTAGCTGTATCAAGACCAGCAGCTCTCTTTAGACCATTAACACAGTAAGAGTACAAAGACCTCGCTATTTCTCCAGCGTTGTGTACTCTGGGTTTGCTTGTGAAGAGGGCGTGAGCTTGCGATGCCTATGTAATATAGTTCCACGCCACAGCAGCGTTTCAAAGCGACACCGACTGTGCGCCTCACGGACCTCGAGGAGAGATAGAATTAGTAACTCCTGGTTGGACAGTCCTCACCTCTCACTGCAATGTGATTGTCACGTGAACAGTCATTACCTCTCACTGCAATGTGATTGTCAGGTGAACAGTCCTCACCTCTCACTGCAATGTGATTGTCACGTGAACAGTCATTACCTCTCACTGCAATGTGGTTGTCACGTGAACAGTCCTCACCTCTCACTGCAATGTGATTGTCATGTGAACAGTCCTCACCTCTCACTGCAATGTGATTGTCACGTGAACAGTCCTCACCTCTCACTGCAATGTGATTGTCACGTGAACAGTCCTCACCTCTCACTGCAATGTGATTGTCACGTGAACAGTCCTCACCTCTCACTGCAATGTGATTGTCAGGTGAACAGTCCTCACCTCTCACTGCAATGTGATTGTCACGTGAACAGTCCTCACCTCTCACTGCAATGTGATTGTCAGGTGAACAGTCCTCACCTCTCACTGCAATGTGATTGTCACGTGAACAGTCCTCACCTCTCACTGCAATGTGATTGTCAGGTGAACAGTCCTCACCTCTCACTGCAATGTGATTGTCACGTGAACAGTCCTCACCTCTCACTGCAATGTGATTGTCAGGTGAACAGTCCTCACCTCTCACTGCAATGTGATTGTCACGTGAACAGTTCTCACCTCTCACTGCAATGTGATTGTCACGTGAACAGTCCTCACCTCTCACTGCAATGTGATTGTCAGGTGAACAGTCCTCACCTCTCACTGCAATGTGATTGTCACGTGAACAGTCCTCACCTCTCACTGCAATGTGATTGTCACGTGAACAGTCCTCACCTCTCACTGCAATGTGATTGTCAGGTGAACAGTCCTCACCTCTCACTGCAATGTGATTGTCACGTGAACAGTCATTACCTCTCACTGCAATGTGATTGTCACGTGAACAGTCATTACCTCTCACTGCAATGTGATTGTCACGTGAACAGTCCTCACCTCTCACTGCAATGTGATTGTCACGTGAACATTCCTCACCTCTCACTGCAATGTGATTATCACGTGAACAGTCATTACCTCTCACTGCAATGTGATTGTCACGTGAACAGTCCTCACCTCTCACTGCAATGTGATTGTCACGTGAACAGTCATTACCTCTCACTGCAATGTGATTGTCACGTGAACAGTCCTCACCTCTCACTGCAATGTGATTGTCACGTGAACAGTCCTCACCTCTCACTGCAATGTGATTGTCACGTGAACAGTCCTCACCTCTCACTGCAATGTGATTGTCACGTGAACAGTCCTCACCTCTCACTGCAATGTGATTGTCACGTGAACAGTCCTCACCTCTCACTGCAATGTGATTGTCACGTGAACAGTCCTCACCTCTCACTGCAATGTGATTGTCAGGTGAACAGTCCTCACCTCTCACTGCAATGTGATTGTCACGTGAACAGTCCTCACCTCTCACTGCAATGTGATTGTCAGGTGAACAGTCCTCACCTCTCACTGCAATGTGATTGTCACGTGAACAGTCATTACCTCTCACTGCAATGTGATTGTCATGTGAACAGTCCTCACCTCTCACTGCAATGTGATTGTCAGGTGAACAGTCCTCACCTCTCACTGCAATGTGATTGTCATGTGAACAGTCCTCACCTCTCACTGCAATGTGATTGTCACGTGAACAGTCCTCACCTCTCACTGCAATGTGATTGTCAGGTGAACAGTCCTCACCTCTCACTGCAATGTGATTGTCAGGTGAACAGTCCTCACCTCTCACTGCAATGTGATTGTCAGGTGAACAGTCCTCACCTCTCACTGCAATGTGATTGTCAGGTGAACAGTCCTCACCTCTCACTGCAATGTGATTGTCACGTGAACAGTCCTCACCTCTCACTGCAATGTGATTGTCAGGTGAACAGTTCTCACCTCTCACTGCAATGTGATTGTCACGTGAACAGTCCTCACCTCTCACTGCAATGTGATTGTCACGTGAACAGTCCTCACCTCTCACTGCAATGTGATTGTCAGGTGAACAGTCCTCACCTCTCACTGCAATGTGGTTGTCACGTGAACAGTCCTCACCTCTCACTGCAATGTGATTGTCACGTGAACAGTCATTACCTCTCACTGCAATGTGATTGTCACGTGAACAGTCCTCACCTCTCACTGCAATGTGATTGTCAGGTGAACAGTCCTCACCTCTCACTGCAATGTGATTGTCAGGTGAACAGTCCTCACCTCTCACTGCAATGTGATTGTCAGGTGAACAGTCCTCACCTCTCACTACAATGTGATTGTCACGTGAACAGTCCTCACCTCTCACTGCAATGTGATTGTCACGTGAACAGTCCTCACCTCTCACTGCAATGTGATTGTCAGGTGAACAGTCCTCACCTCTCACTACAATGTGATTGTCACGTGAACAGTCCTCACCTCTCACTGCAATGTGATTGTCACGTGAACAGTCCTCACCTCTCACTGCAATGTGATTGTCAGGTGAACAGTCCTCACCTCTCACTGCAATGTGATTGTCAGGTGAACAGTCCTCACCTCTCACTGCAATGTGATTGTCACGTGAACAGTCCTCACCTCTCACTGCAATGTGATTGTCACGTGAACAGTCCTCACCTCTCACTGCAATGTGATTGTCACGTGAACAGTCCTCACCTCTCACTGCAATGTGATTGTCACGTGAACAGTCCTCACCTCTCACTGCAATGTGATTGTCACGTGAACAGTCCTCACCTCTCACTGCAATGTGATTGTCACGTGAACAGTCCTCACCTCTCACTGCAATGTGATTGTCACGTGAACAGTCCTCACCTCTCACTGCAATGTGATTGTCACGTGAACAGTCCTCACCTCTCACTGCAATGTGATTGTCAGGTGAACAGTCCTCACCTCTCACTGCAATGTGATTGTCACGTGAACAGTCCTCACCTCTCACTGCAATGTGATTGTCACGTGAACAGTCCTCACCTCTCACTGCAATGTGATTGTCACGTGAACAGTCCTCACCTCTCACTGCAATGTGATTGTCAGGTGAACAGTCCTCACCTCTCACTGCAATGTGATTGTCAGGTGAACAGTCCTCACCTCTCACTGCAATGTGATTGTCAGGTGAACAGTCCTCACCTCTCACTGCAATGTGATTGTCACGTGAACAGTCCTCACCTCTCACTGCAATGTGATTGTCACGTGAACAGTCCTCACCTCTCACTGCAATGTGATTGTCAGGTGAACAGTCCTCACCTCTCACTGCAATGTGATTGTCACGTGAACAGTCCTCACCTCTCACTGCAATGTGATTGTCACGTGAACAGTCCTCACCTCTCACTGCAATGTGATTGTCACGTGAACAGTCCTCACCTCTCACTGCAATGTGATTGTCAGGTGAACAGTCCTCACCTCTCACTGCAATGTGATTGTCAGGTGAACAGTCCTCACCTCTCACTGCAATGTGATTGTCAGGTGAACAGTCCTCACCTCTCACTGCAATGTGATTGTCAGGTGAACAGTCCTCACCTCTCACTGCAATGTGATTGTCAGGTGAACAGTCCTCACCTCTCACTGCAATGTGATTGTCAGGTGAACAGTCCTCACCTCTCACTGCAATGTGATTGTCACGTGAACAGTCCTCACCTCTCACTGCAATGTGATTGTCAGGTGAACAGTCCTCACCTCTCACTGCAATGTGATTGTCAGGTGAACAGTCCTCACCTCTCACTGCAATGTGATTGTCAGGTGAACAGTTCTCACCTCTCACTGCAATGTGATTGTCAGGTGAACAGTCCTCACCTCTCACTGCAATGTGATTGTCACGTGAACAGTCCTCACCTCTCACTGCAATGTGATTGTCACGTGAACAGTCCTCACCTCTCACTGCAATGTGATTGTCACGTGAACAGTCCTCACCTCTCACTGCAATGTGATTGTCACGTGAACAGTCCTCACCTCTCACTGCAATGTGATTGTCAGGTGAACAGTTCTCACCTCTCACTGCAATGTGATTGTCAGGTGAACAGTTCTCACCTCTCACTGCAATGTGATTGTCAGGTGAACAGTCCTCACCTCTCACTGCAATGTGATTGTCACGTGAACAGTCCTCACCTCTCACTGCAAGTCGCCAACGAGAGATAGCACAAGCATGCGCTACTTACAAATCAATTCCGTTTATTTATTATTACATATATAGCTATGACCACAAGTTTTGAATCCCCCTATATAATGAACTCATTTTGCTTCATAAAGTCGAATGAAACCTGCTGAATAATATTACGTTAACATATTGAATTACACACCGCGTTGTAGTTTTCTGTGTACTGAACGAAAAACTGACAGAAATAGAAAAATGTGACATGCTAACATGACATCTAACACGATTGAACTACTATTATGACTTCCGGTAGACTTTTGCGATAATATGTTGTAGTTTTTTTGATACACGATGTTAAATAAAATATCTAAATTATGTTCATATAGTTTATTTTGTATTGTGTCTCAATCTCAAAAAAAAAAATTGTGTAGGGCTCCTGCCGTGATATGTTTGAACAATTGTCAAGAGTGTTACAATGGTGGCTAAATCTATAGATGCGCCACCTGCTGGTGATATTCAGGGGCTTCAATGGGTTGACCGGGGATTCTTTTCCACATAGCGATAAAGGAAATGTTGCTGGAATGTGTGACACTGATGAATTGAACCAATTGAAAGAATGAATTGAGCTCACAGAGCAGAGTAGAGGGGCATACCGAGATGTATTGATATACTTTCAACGGCATTTGTATCGTTCTTTGTACATTGCATTACCGGGCTTTTTTTCTTCTTAAAAGGTATTGTTTGTATTGTTTGTTTTCTGCATTGTAAGAGACGCTTTGTAATGCGAAGCATTATTAACAGAGAATCTTTGTGTGTGTTTCACCCAACAGGAGTGGGCATCGACCATGAACGATTATTTCTCCAAGAACTCCACAGAGGCCGAGCTGAGCGGCTGGTTCGAGTCAAGCGATGACAATAGCTCCCTGGACCTGTCTTCCCCGGCGCCGGAACCGGTCCTGAAACTCTGGGACGTGGTGCTGTGCATCTCAGGAACCGTCATCGCCTGTGAAAACGCCATCGTGGTGGCCATCGTCTTCTATACGCCGTCGCTGCGAACGCCAATGTTCCTTCTAATCGGTAGCCTGGCCACGGCGGACCTGCTTGCGGGCCTGGGGCTGATAGTCCACTTCGTGTTTCTGTACTGCATCCGATCCGAGGCGGTCAGTCTCATCACCGTTGGGCTGCTCGTCGCCTCGTTCACGGCCAGCGTGAGCAGCCTGCTAGCCATCACCATCGACCGCTACCTCTCTCTGTACAACGCGCTCACCTACTACTCGGACAGGACGGTGACGCGCACCTACATCATGCTGATTCTCACCTGGGGCGTGTCGATCTGCCTGGGGCTTCTGCCCGTGACGGGCTGGAACTGCTTAAAGGACGAGTCCACGTGCAGCATAGTGAAGCCGCTGACCAAGAACAACGTCATGATCCTGTCCGTGTCCTTCTTCACGGTGTTTGTCGTGATGCTGCAGCTCTACGTGCAGATCTGCAAGATCGTCTGCCGGCACGCCCACCAGATCGCCCTGCAGCGGCACTTCCTCTCCACCTCCCACTACGTGACCACCCGCAAGGGCATCTCCACGCTCGCAGTCATCCTGGGCACCTTCGCCAGCTGCTGGCTACCGTTCACCATTTACTGCCTGCTGGCCGACTACACCTACCCGGCCCTGTACACCTACATCACCCTCCTGCCCGCTATATATAACTCCATGATCAACCCGGTCATCTACGCCTTTCGGAACCAGGAGATCCAGAAGATTCTGTGGACGGCGTGCTGTGGGTGCATGTCACCAGGTATGGGCTGCCGGTCCAGGTCCCCCAGCGATGTCTAGCTTGTGGTCCCGGTTCTGGTTCAAACTGATGATGGCGCACTTGCTATGGCGAATCACCATTCTGCGCCGCCCCTTCGTGTTGCTTCAGAGACTGACACTGGTCGTGTTTAAGTGTGATATATACAGCAGAACTTTATCCAAGGCAATCTGGATCCCTGGGAGTCCAGGCGCTGTGTTCAGAATGCATTGCCGTGTTGGCACATTGCGCAGGACTTGCACTTTGTAATGCGTATTTGGTTCAGACCCGACAATCTGATGTAATATTGAAAACTTTTGATGACAGAGCGAGAATTAGATAAGCAATCGTTGTAGAGATTTTACAGTAAGACAAGCATTTATAAATATATATTTTTGTTCATGTTTTATTTTATTAATTTATTTTTTAAATCAAAGTGCGGGTCAAAGTTTAATCCACAGGTTTACTCTATGCCTTTGGAGAGTTTCTCTCCTGGAGAAACATTTTTATCAATTCTTTCTAGAGATGTTCATTTGATACTAGCTTGATAAAGGCTACATTTCATATTACTATTTAAAAGAAATATGTTTATTTAGAATAAGCTGGCTGTACAGAATGTCTCTTTAAGGACCGTAAAGCAAATACGCGTCCAAGTGAAAGTCCTTTCCCACGCGTGTAGTGGGTGTGCATAGTTTTCTAAGGGAGTATGCTTGAGATTTTCTATTCTTCTCTCTCTGTCATCACTGTTATATATAGGTTAATGTTTTACAGATGAAATGGCATGTTTGTGAGGATTCTTTAACTTCTGACGTTATTAATACATTCACTGAACCAACGTCTTCTGAAGCGCGTTGATCGGTGCTGTCACTGATCGATATCCACTCACTCCATTCCATTGCGTAACTCTTCTGTGGTGCTCGGCTGACCTCTACCGGACAAATGCGGAATCGCAGGTAGAACAGATACGGCCTGGGTGTTCCAAGGTCTGACTGCTTCCGGTCTTAGCACGGCGCGCTGCTGGAAGTTCTGTATGGACCGTGCTGAAACACGTATACAGACCATAAAGAAACAGCCACTTATATGTTAAATTATATATATAAAAAAAACAAGTTTCCACCTTATGTGCAAATTTCAAGCACCACAATCAAATGATTTGAGCAACCGTGCTTGAAAATATCACACAAGGTCGGCCGATACTACAGTTGCATGTTATTTATTTGGGGTATATGGAACATATACTAAGCGACTGAAGGGCCAATAGAATTGATTCGAATTAGACCCAATCGTTCTAGGTTCCATAATTTGACTTGGAGGATTCGAAATGTTATTGATGGCAGAAATCGCCTGTCCCTAATGCAGCAGCGCGCCCTGTGGAAGGTGGTAGGAGTGACCGTATCATGCACTTGATTACTCTAACAGGGGAGACTGAGGCTTTAACGTGTGCCTGATTACTAAAGCCAAACACACTGGAATCAGAGTTCTTTAAAAGCGTTTGCACTATCAATGTATTTCATATATGTATCGTATTTATTGTAGGTGTGTAACCATACACCTGGCCAAATTCTTAAGAGCTAATGAAACTTAAACAACCTGTGAAGATGATGTTTGTGTGTGTACTGTATAACATTAGCACAAGAATGACAAACCAAACAGCAGCAAAGCTGCCATGCTGTACTGTCACTTTGAAACGCCAGTCCTTACTGTGATGTTAACGAATGTTTAATATGTATGTTGATGATGAAATGTAGAAATGCCTACAAAAATAGTTTCTTTTCATGGGAATGCATTTATGTTCATGTTTACAAATGAAATAAAACCTAATTTGTTATAGAAAATCAGCTTTGAAGATATGGTTTTATTTCTCCTGTGTCGCATTGATAGAAAGTACGAGCACACGAATGGAACCTATACTCGATGTTTCGTGTTCTTTTTACAATTACATCAAATAACCAACATTTCCCTGCTTAGTTTATAAATTGGCCCATTTTCTGGTAACTTCATACATTGTTACCGGATTTTCTTTTTTTGTATTGTATTGTTATAAATGAGCTCGCTATGAAATTGTAGTGAAGTCTCTCCTGCCCGGAGTTAGCGGCGCTGCTTCTCTGCCGGGACGGAAGACCTCTTGGTTTTGGCGTCCAGACGCGTGTGCACGTCCTTTATCGCTAGCCGATGCTTTCCCATTCATTTCTTACTCATCATTAGCTTCATTAGCATTATTACGGCTAAATGTGTATTGTGCCGAGACGTTAAGATATTCAAATATAGCAAATGCTTTGGGTCACGTGGTCTGATTGCCGCAAGATCATTGGAGCGAGTCTGAACTAGACGTGATTCGGTACCAACATTTTCTAGCGTTGTATATGAAATATCGGAATATGCATATTATTGATTGATGTCGCCCTCTGCTGGTTTCAATGGGTATGAAAGTGGTTTGCACGCACACACACAGTGCAACTAACGTGTGATGACTCCCAGCTTTCACAAACACCCCGGCCCAAGGGAACTGCTACTGACGTCAGCGGCAAAAACCACAGAGCAAACAAACAAAACAAACTTCCATTAAAGTGCAAGGAAGGGGCGGCCGCGTCTCTATCAAACCGCATGCAGCAGGAACACGTGATGAGACGCGCCAGGCTGTGTGTGTCACGGGCAGGCTGCATTTGCAACATGTTCTATGCCATTAAATTAGTCCCTTTGTCTGTGTTACGTTTATAGACGATGTATAGCCCGTTACAGAGCAACTTGCAGAACAGAAATACAGGTGGAGTCGCCCGGCCGACAAATCAAACCACACACACACACACGTGATGCTAACAGTGCCGCTGGGGATGGTTATCATATGATATGTATCATTTCAAATTGCAATTTACACAGTGCGCGCGCACTATGTGCTTAATTAAACATCTGAGCTAATCGTCTGTATCAAACTGCCAAGAAATGGGAGGCTTGTTTTCCTCCCTTATCGTTCATAAACGCAATTAAAAACGTTTGGACGGGAAATGTTTCACTGAGATCCGATCCTGGATGGCTACAAACTGGTTGAAAATAAACCCAGATTTGGCTTATTTGTTAATTGGCTCTGAAATAGGTTTAGCAAAGTGTAATCCAGTTCCACTAGCGAAGAGCCCGGATGTTATTTTGGCCCTCACGCTTTCTTATGATTTCTGTATCAGAATCGCTTCTTATCATTTGAGAAATGTTTCCAGATGAAAGCGTGTGCTGGGTATGAGGGATGCAGAGACGTTGACACAGGCATTAATAACCTCTCGTCTTCATTATTGCGAGTCTTTGCTTGTTTGTAAACCTGTCACTAAACCTAGAAGGATTCAACTTGACCAGAACTCTGTTCCAGTTACCATTATGCAGATTGAAACATTGGATTCTTAAATCGAAAATGAAAACAGACTTTTGTGAATGTGCTTTTATATAATTGGTTGTAACTGGAATGAGAACATAAGAAAGTTTACAAACGAGAGGAGGCCATTCAGCCCATCTTGCTCGTTTGGTTAGTAGCTTATTGATCCCAGAATCTCATCAAGCAGCTTCTTAAAGGATCTCAGGGTATCAGCTTCAACAACATTACTGGGGAGTTGGTTCCAGACCCTCACAATTCTCTGTGTAAAAAAAAAGTGCCTCCTATTTTCTGTTCTGAATGCCCCTTTATCTAATCTCCATTTGTGACCCCTGGTCCTTGTTTCTTTTTTTGGGTCAAAAAAGTCCCCTGGGTCGACATTGTCTTTACCTTTTAGGATTTTGAATGTTTGAATCAGATCACCACGTAGTCTTCTTTGTTCAAGTCTGAATAGATTCCATTCTTTTAGCCTGTCTGCATATGACATGCCTTTTAAACCCTGGATAATTCTGGATGCTCTTCTTTGCACTCTTTCTAGAGCAGCAATATCCTTTTTGTAACAAGATGACCAGAACTGAACACAATATTCTAGGTGCAGTCTTACTAATGCATTGTAAAGTTTTAACATTACTTCCCTTGATTTAAATTCAACACTTCTCACAATATATCTGAGCATCTTGTTGGCCTTTTTTATAGCTTCCCCTTCATTGTCTAGATGAAGACATTTCTGAGTCAACATAAACTCCTAGGTCTTTTTCATAGTTCCCTTCTTCAATTTCAGTATCTCCCATATGATATTTATGATGCACATTTTTATTGCCTGCATGCAATACTTTACACTTTTCTCTATTAAATATATACAGTATATGAGAGCTATATTATATATATAATTATATATATATATATATATATATATATACAGTACTGTGCAAAAGTTTTAGGCAGGTGTGAAAAAATGCTGTAAAGTAAGAATGCTTTCAAAAATAGACATGTTAATAGATTATATTTATCAATTAACTAAATGCAAAGTGAGTGAACAGAAGAAAAATCTAAATCAAATCCATATTTGGTGTGACCACCCTTTGCCTTCAAAACAGCATCAATTCTTCTAGGTACACTTGCACAAAGTCAGGGATTTTGTAGGCATATAGTCAGGTGTATGATTAAACAATTATACCAAACAGGTGCTAATGATCATCAATTCAATATGTAGGTTGAAACACAATCATTAACTGAAACAGAAACAGCTGTGTAGGAGGAATAAAACTGGGTGAGGAACAGCCAAACTCAGCTAACAAGGTGAGGTTGCTGAAGACAGTTTACTGTCAAAAATCATACACCATGGCAAGACTGAGCACAGCAACAAGACACAAGGTAGTTATACTGCATCAGCAAGGTCTCTCCCAGGCAGAAATTTCAAAGCAGACAGGGGTTTCCAGATGTGCTGTCCAAGCTCTTTTGAAGAAGCACAAAGAAACGGGCAACGTTGAGGACCGTAGACGCAGTGGTCGGCCAAGGAAACTTACTGCAGCAGATGAAAGACACATCATGCTTACTTCCCTTCGCAATCGGAAGATGTCCAGCAGTGCCATCAGCTCAGAATTGGCAGAAAACAGTGAGACCCTGGTACACCCATCTACTGTCCGGAGAAGTCTGGTCAGAAGTGGCCTTCATGGAAGACTTGCGGCCAAAAAGCCATACCTCCGACGTGGAAACAAGGCCAAGCGACTCAACTATGCACGAAAACACAGGAACTGGGGTGCAGAAAAATGGCAGCAGGTGCTCTGGACTGATGAGTCAAAATTTGAAATATTTGGCTGTAGCAGAAGGCAGTTTGTTAGCGAAGGGCTGGAGAGCGGTACGAATGAGTGTCTGCAGGCAACAGTGAAGCATGGTGGAGGTTCCCTGCAAGTTTGGGGCTGCATTTCTGCAAATGGAGTTGGGGATTTGGTCAGAATTAATGGTCTCCTCAATGCCGAGAAGTACAGGCAGATACTTATCCATCATGCAATACCATCAGGGAGGCATCTGATTGGCCCCAAATTTATTCTGCAGCATGACAACGACCCCAAACATACAGCAAAAGTCATTAAGAACTATCTTCAGAGTAAAGAAGAACAAGGAGTCCTGGAAGTGATGGTATGGCCCCCACAGAGCCCTGATCTCAACATCATCGAGTCTGTCTTGGATTACATGAAGAGAGAGAAGCAACTGAGGCTGCCTAAATCCACAGAAGAACTGTGGTTAGTTCTCCAAGATGTTTGGGCCAACCTACCTGCCGAGTTCCTTCAAAAACTGTGTGCAAGTGTACCTAGAAGAACTGATGCTGTTTTGAAGGCAAAGGGTGGTCACACCAAATATGGATTTGATTTAGATTTTTCTTCTGTTCACTCACTTTGCATTTAGTTAATTGATAAATATAATCTATTAACATGTCTATTTTTGAAAGCATTCTTACTTTACAGCATTTTTTCACACCTGCCTAAAACTTTTGCACAGTACTGTATATATAAGAGATATTTGGTTTAACTTTCGACAGCGCTCTGGGATGCCATGGCGTGAAGCTTTATAGTGCATTGTATTTTCATCCCTGGTGTGGGTGTGTAGTGGTGGGACTTTGCTTTTTATAGATAATCTGATGAACTGGACTGCTCCTCTGTCCACCAGCAGGGGGCACTCACTATACATTACCAGCATTTAACTAATCTGTTTACAGATGCGCTTGTGTGACTACCAGAGCCCCAGCATAGTATCCAGTACTGTAATCTACAAGCACTACCAGAGCCCAGCACAGTGTCCAGGAGTACTGTAATCTACAAGCACAACCAGAGCCCAGCACAGTGTCCAGCACTGTAATCTACAAGCACTACCAGAGCCCAGCACTGTAATCTACAAGCACAACCAGAGCCCAGCACAGTGTCCAGCACTATAATCTACAAGCACTACCAGAGCCCAGGAGTACTGTAATCTACAAGCACTACCACAGCCCAGTACTGTAATCTACAAGCACTACCAGAGCCCAGGAGTACTGTAATCTACAAGCACTACCAGAGCCCAGGAGTACTGTAATCTACAAGCACTACCAGAGCCCAGGAGTACTGTAATCTACAAGCACTACCAGAGCCCAGCACAGTGTCCAGCACTGTAATCTACAAGCACTACCAGAGCCCAGCACAGTGTCCAGCACTGTAATCTACAAGCACTACCAGAGCCCAGGAGTACTGTAATCTACAAGCACTACCAGAGCCCAGCACAGTGTCCAGCACTGTAATCTACAAGCACTACCAGAGCCCAGCACAGTGTCCAGCACTGTAATCTACAAGCACTACCAGAGCCCAGGAGTACTGTAATCAACAAGCACTACCAGAGCCCAGGAGTACTGTAATCTACAAGCACTACCACAGCCCAGTACTGTAATCTACAAGCACTACCAGAGCCCAGGAGTACTGTAATCTACAAGCACTACCAGAGCCCAGGAGTACTGTAATCTACAAGCACTACCAGAGCCCAGGAGTACTGTAATCTACAAGCACTACCAGAGCCCAGCACAGTGTCCAGCACTGTAATCTACAAGCACTACCAGAGCCCAGCACAGTGTCCAGCACTGTAATCTACAAGCACTACCAGAGCCCAGCACTGTAATCTACAAGCACTACCAGAGCCCAGGAGTACTGTAATCTACAAGCACTACCAGAGCCCAGCACAGTGTCCAGCACTGTAATCTACAAGCACTACCAGAGCCCAGCACAGTGTCCAGCACTGTAATCTACAAGCACTACCAGAGCCCAGCACTGTAATCTACAAGCACTTCCAGAGCCCAGGAGTACTGTAATCTACAAGCACTACCAGAGCCCAGCACTGTAATCTACAAGCACTACCAGAGCCCAGGAGTACTGTAATCTACAAGCACTACCAGAGCCCAGTACAGTGTCCAGCACTGTAATCTACAAGCACTACCAGAGCCCAGGAGTACTGTAATCTACAAGCACTACCAGAGCCCAGCACAGTGTCCAGCACTGTAATCTACAAGCACTAGCAGAGCCCAGGAGTACTGTAATCGACAAGCACTACCAGAGCCCAGCACAGTGTCCAGGAATATTGTAATCTGCATGCACGACCAGGTCACCCTGCACTGCTGTTTATACCCAATCTTACTTTTACAAGCAGGTCCTGGCCATTTCACAGACACACCATCCAGTTAAATATTACATCCAACCCTGGAAGTTCACACACTTACTCGCTCTCTGCCTCTCTCACTTTATTTCCTGCTGCCTGTCTCTTAATGCGCAAATCAATAAATCAGAATAGATTTTTGTCCTGCAGTTTATTTTGCAGACACGTTTATCCAAGGAGACTTGCAGGTGTTACAGTGCAGTACAGGGTTACAATGCAAGCTTCATATTTAAATAGTGTAGTTTAGTTAGTGCAATACTACTAGAATACAATATGAACTAGGATGCAACAAGTTATATCTACAATGACATTAGTAGTGGAATAGAGCATTAGCTGGGGATCCAGTAACATGGTGCCGAGGTCAGGTAAGTCCAGTGCATAAGGGTGGATCAGCAGATCTACAAGTGCAGTCTGAACAGGTGGGTCTGAGAAGCAGCAGAAGGCAGTGAGAGAGCAGTAGACAAGAACCTTAAATTGAATCCCAGCAGAGACAGGGAGTGAAGCAGAGGGGTAGCATAAGAGTAGGAAGGCTGAGAGAACAGATGACAAGCAGCAGAGTTTTGAATGAGCTGAAGAGGGTGAGGGGAGAGAGTTACGGTAGTCCAATCTGGAGAGTACAAGAGCTTGGACCAGGAATTGGGTGGAATACAGTAATAAAAAAAAAAAAAAAGGACAGATATAGTAGATGCTACATACAAAGATTAAGCAATTGCGTGTCAGGTAAGATGTGTTGAGAGAAGGGTCAAGAGTAACACCTAGATTTTCAGAGAGTAACAGTCGAGAGAGACAGATGTCAGAGGAGGGAGAGGAAGCAGAGGTCAGATTTAGAGAGGCCGAGTTTGAAGGGGTGAGAGCAAGTTCAAGTTGAGATAGCAGAGGCATTCTGAGTTGCAGGAGTCAAAGATTTGGATGTGATCAGCAGAGAGGTGGCAGGAGAAGCCAAGAGAGATGAACTAAGAGTACCTAGTGAGCAGGTGTAGAGTGAGAAGAGAGGTCCCAGGACAGATTCCTGAGGTACACCTGTAGAGATGAGACAAGAGAGCAAACAAGAACACCACAACTGGACAGGAGAGAGATGGGAGGAAAACCAGGCAAGAGCAGTGCCCAAGATGCCCAGATGAGAGAAAATAGCATAATCAGTGTCAAAGGCAGAGGAAAGGTCAAGAGAATTAGGAGAGTCAGTTAAGAGGAGGGAAGTTTGTTTCAGAACCCAGCATGAAGACAATCAAGCAGAGCATGCTTGGTGAGAAAGGAAGCCAGCTGGCAGCTCTCTGGAGAATCATGGGAGGAACAGGAGAGGCAGGGTGATAGTTCTGGGTGGAAGGTCTACAGATGGTTGCTTAACAATGGGGGTGACTAGCAGTTTAAAGGCAGAAGGAAAAAGGTGTGAATTAAAATGAAAAAGAGCAGAGGCAATGGATTGGAACATGGTAGGGGATACAGCAGCAAGGTGTGAACGATGAGAATGAGGGGGCAGGAAGAGATGTCTGGACAGTGGCTTCTGAAAGTCCTCTTTGGAGCAGGAGGCTGTCAACTAGTCTATGAATGGAGAGCCGTTTGGATTTTATAAAGTTTTATTAAATTCTCTACTTCATCTTCCTATCCTTTTAACAAGTTGTACCACCTCTCCCTACCTTCCCATAATGTCTTCCTTCTCATACACCAACATGTACCCTCCCATCTCACACAATGTTATGTCCCTCCCATCAGCTTGTAACTTGTACCCACCCCCCCCAGAATCCAGCCCCATGCAAGGGTGCCATGCATTAAAGGTTAAAGCTGTTTAAAATGTAAAAAAAAAAAAAAAAAAAAGTGTAAATACTTAACTAGTGACCATTTGTCATACTTTGTGAACCCCTATAATTGTAGACTTAAATTCTATTTGCCCCCAGTTTGGCAGATCCAGACTTTTGCAGGTGTTGAGAGAGTGTTACAATGAAGACACAGCACAGCAGAAATGGGTTTGTTCTCTTTATTTGAAATGATTACTGTAGTCTTAAGGCTTCATTTCCTGCCTGGGTTCTGAGCTCCTTCACCGGGCTCCCTCCAGCATCACCCTCCCTGGGCAGGGATTACCAGCACAGCGCGGTCTCATACTGGGGTCTATTGGGATGGGAGTGTCTGAAGGAGGAGTTACAAGAGGCACAGTGCTGGGTTCAGAATACAGCATGCTGGGACAATCAGAAGCAACACAATGTACCAGAGTGAAGTACAAGCCAAAAGAACTGCTGTTCAATAGTGTGAAGCACTAGATAGCAAGTACAAAATCACTACAATAAAAACCATGCAGTTCAAAATGTATCAGCAGCGCAAATCAAATAGAACAGATGTATCTTAAATATTGTAACTATGGATGAAAGCAAATGCATGTGTACTTCCACAATTACAGATAGTGTTCCCCTTAACCCTTTGCAGTCCATTTATTAAGTGTGCGTCAGGTCCAATTTATTTTTACACGCACAGTTAATTTTAGACACGCCGTTTAAAAGTATTTCCCCCCCCCTGTCAAACAGGTTTAAAAGGCCCTGCATATCAACAAAGCACTCACTAGGCATTTCCAACCCCTCCCTTTCATTAACTAGTACATATGCCAAGAAATAAATAGTACATACCGATCAATCTGCTGATCACTCGTTTTATCACCAAACTCCTCAATAATGCGATCCAACTTATTACTATAACATCTCAAAAAAGCTCTGCAAATGTCCGTGTTATTCTCTGTGTGCTAATTCAGTAACAGCCAGCTTGTTTCCTTATGACCGCCGCTATGTGATGCCAGGGGCAAGTATGACTAATTCATGAGAAACGCTTTTTATTTTTTTTTTTTTTTTTTTTTTTTAAATCTGCTTGTCCCTGCTCCTGTCGCTCCCACTCGGCCATTGAAGGGTTCTCTGCTTTTGCCAGAGAAAAAAAAAAAAAAACCCACTTGAAACCCATTTGATGGACCGGATAGGAATTGCAATGTTGGACCAGGTCCGACATAAGACCGCAAATGGTTAATTCTCACACACGTTGGAACAGCCCCAAAATCAACAGAATCCCGAGTCAACGCTGGTCCTTTTCTAGAACAATTGGATCCATTGTGCAACTCACCTCTCCCATCAAAGCAACCCTCATTGCAGACACGCTGGTCTGGAGAACAGACTTCAGTGGAACACATGAAGGAGATCTGAGATACAGGGGAGGAGGAGAGACTTGGTCAAAGCATATGGCACTGAATTTAGCAGGGACAGAAAAGAACTCCCATTGCCAGCAGCATCACCCATTCCAGGTTTTACTATGAGCTTCATTAGCCAGTGTGTAGAGGCAACAAGCTCAGGTGTGCAATTAAACCAATAGCAAAACCAGGAATGGACCCAACTGCTTTAGGAGGCTCTCAATCCGTGACATGATTACAATACAGATCTAAAATGCAGAAGACAGAAAGACTGCTAGTCTAAATGCTTATGAAATTTTCACTGAAGACACTGGCCGTTGAGCGTTGTTACTGATGCAATACAGACCCGTGCAGAGCCAGGTCAGTCTGCAGCACCCCATTAACCCTTTGCGGTCCATTTATTAATTCTGCGTCAGGCTCGCCAGGTCTAATTAATTTTTTCACGCGCAGTTAATTTTAGACACGCTGTTTAAAAGTATTTTTTTTCACAGTCAAACGGGTTTAAATGGCCCTGCATATCAACAAAGCACTCACTAGGGCTCTCCAGCCCCGCCCTTTCGTTTGCTATAGCTTTCACATATGCTACCAAATAAAATAGTCGTACATACCGATCAATCGTCTCCCGATGACTCGTTTTATCACCAAACTCCTCAATAATGCAATCCAAGTCATTATTTTATTGCTATAACATCTCAAAAAAGCTCTGCAAATGTCCGCGATAGTCTCTGTGCGCTGATACTGTACTCCCAGCTTGTTTCCATACGACCGCCCCATCTGATGCCAATGGGGTACTATGACTATTCATGATACGCCTTTTTTTTTTTCTTTTTTTTCAGCTTGTCTCCGCTCCTTGCGTTCCCACTCGGCCATTGAATGGTTCTCGGCTTTTTCCGTTGAAAACCGACTTTTTATGCTTAAAATGATGTCAGACAGGGTCCGACAAAGGACCTGGTGGGAATAATTGCAATGTCGGACCCAGTCCGACAATGGACC
>CM060289.1:7789143-7886808 GCA_030684275.1 Acipenser oxyrinchus oxyrinchus
TTCCAATCTGTGCAGCGCTATGATGCAATTCAGCTCTGCTTCCGATCTGTGCAGCGCTATGATGCAATTCAGCTCTGCTTCCGATCTGTGCAGCGCTATGATGCAATTCAGCTCTGCTTCCGATCTGTGCATCGCTATGATGCAATGCAGCTCTGCTTCCCATCTGTGCAGCGCTATGATGCAATTTAGCTCTGCTATGAGGTTTTGTCCTACATTCCACTCACGGCTGTTAAGAATACACTCCTGATCCTATTTCCCGACAGATCATCTGTTGCCTCTCAATTCTGCCTCTCCAGGGCTGTATATAACAGCATGAAAGCTGTGTTTACTGTGCACATGTAACTGTGCTTAGGGGAGCCCACAAGCAGATTGGAAATGAAAACCCTAATAAAAGTTCACCACAGTACATGTGTTTGCAGTGGTCTCGTGTTTTTCACATGGTTACGCTATGCATTTACTATAGTTCATCATGTTTTGGATATGCTTTACAATGCCTATCCTGCAATCAGGCCTAATGTACTCTGAACTGATGGCACTTTGTATCACAGCATGAATACAGTGTGTTTTACACAAGTCTGTAGGGTGACTAATGGGAGTTGTTAATGCAGCCAGAAGGGTAGAACAATGTACACCACCCACTCGATATAGCACAGGTGTTGAGGTCCAGTATAAATCTGCTATATAATCGAGTGCCCATTTCAATTGGTACTCTGGAGGGTAATTGCTTCTCATCAAGTTAAGTCTCCAATTCATTTCAGGAGTCTTCCTCTCCTTTCTCAAATGCACAAACCCGCTGCATTGAAAGAATCCATTCCCATCACAGTGGTGTATGTAATACTGCCCCTCGCTATACTGTGGTTTTCGGATGTATCGCAGCCCTGGAGTTGGCTCCCTATTCCTAGGGTCAACAAAACGCTTTTTCTTGCTGCTTTTGTATTATGTGTATACTGTTATTTAAATGGTCTGACTGTGGCAGACATGTGTGACATGCTATACAAATGTATTGTGGTTTGTTCTTTTTTCTGCTATGTACTGTACAGTGGTTTGCGATACTTTTGTATAAAAAGCGCTATATAAATACAATAAATAAAATACACAATAAATGGAGGTTAGTTCTGAAACACCAGGCCAGTGTGAGTTTCTAACCCTGCACTTTCCAGCTGATTTTCACTTGGGACTTGTTTGAATGTATTACTGCACTGCAGACCAATTCCTCAAGGTATAGAAACCAGCTTTAAAATGAATGCTTTCACAGCAAAACCTGCCACCATCTGAGAAAAAACAAAACCCAATCCCTAGTTACAGAATCTAAAATAAGCAGATACCACAGCCCTTCTAAAGACAGCCAACCCAGGTGGAAAGTGTGAAGATATTGCCCAAGATGTGTGGGTCAACACAACTGTGTGTATGTGCTTCACACACTGACATCACTGTACACAGGATCCCACGTACTAGAACAGCGATTTATATCAAACACAAGGTTACAGGCTCTGCATGTGCAGTACGTCCTGTACAAAGACAAGGTTACAGGCTCTGCATGTGCATTAGATCCTGTACAAAGACAAGGTTACAGGCTCTGCATGTGCAGTAGATTCTGTACACAGAAAGAGTCTAGCAGATACTGTGGGAGGAGGGGAGGGCGAGCTGTCATTGCAGAGAGGGCTCGGCAGCTCTGCCTCCACTCTGCTCAGGAGCAGGGCTAGCTCTTTCTCAGGGGTCTATGAGGGATTGCATGTGTAATGCACAGTGCTGTGTGACACACTGCCATCACGGACTCTGAGACAGGAGACGAGGTTAAATGCTCTATAACCACGAACGCAGAGGAGCACGGCTCTTTTGCATAGTGGTTAAACTGCTTGGTCACCGGTTTGCATCTAGAAAGACTAGATAAGAGAAGATGCTTTCATTTAAACACATATTAGCTTCAGTTAGCAAAAGGGTAGTATTGAATACAGAAATACAAAAATAAAAAAGGTATTTAACTTCACTGGAAATCACCTCCAATCCTTACAACCCCTACAGCATCACATTATCTCTTTCATTCTGGTTGGTCTCCAAATTAATCCTATTCAGTTGTGTCTCTGGCTTTCAGGACAGTTTACTTTTGTTCTTCAAACAAAACATGTTCAGCTGGGTCTGTCTCTGGTGTTATTGAAACGCATGACCTGGTGCTTTTTATAGGAAACCCCAGTATTTCAAACAGCACTTTCACAGGCCAGCGGTTCAGAAATTACAGAGGGTCACAGTTCTGTAGATTTTGAGCAGATCCACTGCTGTTCAATTTGCTAGAACTCAGGATCCAGTTAAGCCACAGGTCTGAATTTGGTGTCATTCTTGGAAATACAGCAGCTTGGAGCTGCAGTTTGATATTGGAGTTTCCCGGTAAGGGGTTTCATGACGATGCGAGCCGGTGCTGTGCTGGAATAAGCCTGGGAGGTCCTGACAAGGTGCTGCCCAGCCTAGGACTGCAGCCCTAAAGGTCTGCACTGCGCTGCGCAAAGAGTGATTTAAATACCACTGATGTGAACTCAGCGTCTAATATTATTACATGCAATTACACCAGCCTCAACCTAACCATTACTAACTGAGAAAGAGAAAGGCTGCTGTATTGCTAATCCATTATTGATTGGCATGGATTTTAATTTGCCAGCCTCTTTTCAACATTCATTAATTGATTCATTGCACAGGTGTCCTATTTGGAGCCTCGCATATGCAATATATTATTATTACTTCAAGGGGGTTGTGAAGAGGCTCCATTGTTTTCACATCTTGCTTGAATAGGTTTTCTCAATGCATGCATTATATTACTTCCCCACCCACCCCTGTCCTCTGCTCACTTACTCCCCATCACCCTATGCAACCCCTACTAATCTACCCTCCTTCTCACCCCTCTCAGACTGATCTTTGCCCCCTGCTCCAGGGCCACAAACGCACCATGTGGGCTCTGGACCCTCTCCACTCACCTTTTCCAGACTGCTGCCCCTGCTCTACTCCCTTTCATTTCCTCTCTTCAACACCTCTCTGCTCTCTGGCTTTTCCCCTCTGCTTTCTAACAGACCTGCATCACCCCATCTTAAAAACCCTTCCTTGATCCCTCATCCTGCCAGAACTAGCATCCTGTCTCCCTTCCCTCTCCAAAACCCTTGAGTGAGCGATACATCACCAGCTCTCTGCTTTCCTGTCAGAATATTCTCTGCTCAAACCCCTCCAATCAGGTTTCCACTGAAACTGCTCTTCTCTCCGTCACTAACTCTCCTCTCTGACAGTACTGCCTCTAACCTGATTCCCCTCGACCTCTCTGCTGCCTCTACTCTCCTGTCCTCCCTCACTGACCTGGGACTCTCCGGCACTGCTCTTGCCTGGTTCTCCTCCTACCTCTCCGATCGCACGCATACCAGGTGCCCTGGCGTGGCTCACCCTCTGCCTCTTTCTACAGGTGTCCCCAAAGCTCAGTCCTGGGACCCCTCCTGTTTTTCTCTACACCCGCTCCCTGGGTCCCCTCATCCCATGGCTTCTCATATCATCTCTATGCTGATGATGCCCAGATCGTCCTATCCTTTCCCTCTCTGACTCCCAATTCTCCTCCCATATCTCTATCTGTCTGTAAGGATTTTAAAACTCTTGCTTCCCTGACCTTGTTGCTCTTTGGCTTGGCATGTGGCCCGAAATACACCCATGTTGGAGTGACTAGCGTTTCATAACTCAGAGTGCAGCTGTGACCTCAGAAGGATGATACAACCTTTGTTTCTGTTTAATAAGCTGTTTTGAGCCTATGTACAAACCATAATCAAACCAATTAAAACCGGTTCTAAAACCACTTTTGTTAAAAGTGACACTCTAACTTTAGGTAAGTGTCACAGAACCACACACTATTGGAACAGGGAGTCTTTTTCTGATGACCACACACCTCGTGTGGGGCAGGGCACACCAGGTTCTTCCAGTTAAATTGCACAAGCTCTTATTGTTTCATCAGCCACCTGTTCTTTTCCATTATACTGCTGTTGCTTATGCTTCCCATTTAAATGGTGAAAGAAGTGAGAAATCATTGAAACTGTTTGTAAACATTGTGTGATTTTCCTGTGTTTAATGTAAGCTCTGAATCAGTGCAGGGTTAATAAGCTCTTAATTAAGCTGTACATAGCTGGTGTACATCAGCAGTTTGCAGTCTTGTTGTTCGACCTTGTGATGCTTAGGTATGGCGCTTTGCTGCCTGTGAGAATTGAGCAAAACGCATAGCAGTGTTCTTAAATGTAACTTCTTGTTATCTGGGTTTCTGCTGACATTGGTAAAGTGAAGAATAAACGCAGATGTTAACTTTTAATGTGCTGTGTCTCACCATGCATCATGCCAGGGAAATAAGACCAAATTTGGTCAAGGAAATTACGTAAGGTAGCTGTATATTTGCGCTGTTTGAAGTAAGTTTCTGAGCTGAGCCCGAAATAACATCTACACTGATAGCAGTTCAGAAACTAACATCTCTGTGCCATGCCAGCTCAGGAAACAGCCATCATCTCTGATGCCATGAAAGCTCAGCTCAGCTCAGAAGTAAATAACATCTACCCTGATGCAGCTCAGAACAGCATCAACTGAGACTTGTGTGTGAGATCACTGATGTGTGTGAGACCACTGATGTATCACCTTTGATTTGCTTTGTTCCTGTTTGCATTTAGATTCCTGAAAAAAATATTTTTGATTGGAACTACCTGAAAAAATTGGCTTATTTTTAAGAAGAAATCGAACCCTTTACATGTCTCTCAGCCATCTCCTCCTGGATGCACTCACATCATCTCAATCTCAGCCTCTCCAAATCAGATCTCCTTTTCTCCCCCTCTTCCTCCCCTACCGCTGATCTCTCTACCACTGCCCTCTCTCCTCCTCATCCACCAAGAACCTCTGTGTCACCCTCGACCCCTCCCTCCCTACTCTCAGCACATCTCTACTCTGGCACGCTCCTGTCGCTGTTGCTGAGGAAGAATACACAGAATTTGCCCCTTACTCACCGATTACTCCACACAGCTCCTAGTTCAGACCTGGTACTGTCCCGCTTTGACTACTGCAACTCCTTCCTGACCGGCCTCCCTGCCTCTGCTATCCGTCCTCTCCAGCTCATCCAAAACTCTGCCGCTCACCTTGTCTTTTCCATTCCTTGTTTCTCCCACGCTACTCCGCTCCCTCCACTGGCTCCCCTATCGCGCTCGCATTCAATTCAACTCTTGTACTCACATATCACTGTCTCGAACTTTCCGCACCCTCCTACCTCCAGACTAATATTTCTCCTTACACCCCTCTCACCCCTCCGCCACCAGAAGATGCAGGTCAAGGACTGGTGAGGCTGCAGAGCAATGAAGAGGACTAGTGAGGCTGCAGGTCAATGAAGAGGACTGGTGAGGCTGCAGGGCAATGAAGAGGACTGGTGAGGCTGCAGGGCAATGAAGAGGACTGGTGAGGCTGCAGAGCAATGAAGAGGACTGGTGAGGCTGCAGGGCAATGAAGAGGACTGGTGAGGCTGCCTCCTGCAGGGCAATGAAGAGGACTGGTGAGGCTGCAGGACAATGAAGAGGACTGGTGAGGCTGCAGAGCAATGAAGAGGACTGGTGAGGCTGCCTCCTGCAGTGCCCCGAGCGGAAGGTGAGGGTGACTAACACAACGAGAAGGGCCTTGCCACACTGTGAAGCTCTCTGAGGGTTCTACTGCGTTGTGATAAAATAAAAACGTGTCCGCTACACTGAAAGGTTGTTTTTGTTGTTTGTACGTACAGAGCTGCTTCTGTCTGAAGGCCCTTCAGGAGATTTGCTTTGACTTGCACAGCAGTGATGGAACAGCTTTGTCCTCTTTCAACAGCTCCCCTTATCTTAATGTTGGATGACCAGAGTCTGGCATTTGGCTAGTTTGCACTTTCATTTTCTCATTCTCTTTCCTGTTTTTCTGTTCACCGCTTTGTAATTAACGCATGTCTGGTATATCCCTTTGTATTTCCTTTATGGGAATTTTAAAAGAGTTTGTGTGAACTCTGCCCTGCCATAACTTTGAAAAAAAACTTTTTATGCATTATAAAATACAGATAGAAAAACTGAAGCTGGTGCGATTGTGCACACAGTGACTGAAGGGGATAGTGTTTGCATTTCTCAAACTCTTCCAGTGGAGGGTCAGACCCAGCCCCCGATCCCCTATAAACCTGCTTTCAAAACCCTCCCTAACAGCACATGTGAAACAGTGATGCAGAGCCCTTTCTAAACCCTCAATAACAGCACATGTGAAACAGTGATGCAGAGCCCTTTCTAAACCCTCAATAACAGCACATGTGAAACAGTGATGCAGAGCCCTTTCTAAACCCTCAATAACAGCACATGTGAAACAGTGATGCAGAGCCCTTTCTAAACCCTCAATAACAGCACATGTGAAACAGTGATGCAGAGCCCTTTCTAAACCCTCCCTAACAGCACATGTCAAACAGTGATGCAGAGCCCTTTCTAAACCCTGCCTAACGGCACATGTGAAACAGTGATGCAGAGCCCTTTCTAAACCCTCAATAACAGCACATGTGAAACAGTGATGCAGAGCCCTTTCTAAACCCTCCTAACAGCACATGGTCCAGTGGTTAAAGAAAGGGCTTGTAACCAGAAGGTCCCGGTTCAAATCCCACCTCAGCCACTGACTCATTGTGTGACCCTGAGCAAGTCACTTAACCTCCTTGTGCTCCGTCTTTAGGGTGAGGCGTAATTGTAAGTGACTCTGCAGCTGATGCATAGTTCACACACCCTAGTCTCTGTAAGTAAGCCTTGGATAAAGGCGTCTGCTAAATAAACAAATAATAATAATAATGAACCAGTGATGCAGAGCCCTTTCTAAACCCTCCTAACAGCACATGTGAAACAGTGATGCAGAGCCCTTTCTAAACCCTCCTAACAGCACATGTGAAACAGTGATGCAGAGCCCTTTCTAAACCCTCCTAACAGCACATGTGAAACAGTGATGCAGAGCCCTTTCTAAACCCTGCCTAACAGCACATGTGAAACAGTGATGCAGAGCCCTTTCTAAACCCTCAATAACAGCACATGTGAAACAGTGATGCAGAGCCCTTTCTAAACCCTCAATAACAGCACATGTGAAACAGTGATGCAGAGCCCTTTCTAAACCCTCCCTAACAGCACATGTGAAACAGTGATGCAGAGCCCTTTCTAAACCCTCAATAACAGCACATGTGAAACAGTGATGCAGAGCCCTTTCTAAACCCTCAATAACAGCACATGTGAAACAGTGATGCAGAGCCCTTTCTAAACCCTCAATAACAGCACATGTGAAACAGTGATGCAGAGCCCTTTCTAAACCCTCAATAACAGCACATGTGAAACAGTGATGCAGAGCCCTTTCTAAACCCTCAATAACAGCACATGTGAAACAGTGATGCAGAGCCCTTTCTAAACCCTCAATAACAGCACATGTGAAACAGTGATGCAGAGCCCTTTCTAAACCCTCAATAACAGCACATGTGAAACAGTGATGCAGAGCCCTTTCTAAACCCTCAATAACAGCACATGTGAAACAGTGATGCAGAGCCCTTTCTAAACCCTCAATAACAGCACATGTGAAACAGTGATGCAGAGCCCTTTCTAAACCCTCCTAACAGCACATGTGAAACAGTGATGCAGAGCCCTTTCTAAACCCTCCTAACAGCACATGTGAAACAGTGATGCAGAGCCCTTTCTAAACCCTGCCTAACAGCACATGTGAAACAGTGATGCAGAGCCCTTTCTAAACCCTCAATAACAGCACATGTGAAACAGTGATGCAGAGCCCTTTCTAAACCCTCAATAACAGCACATGTGAAACAGTGATGCAGAGCCCTTTCTAAACCCTCCTAACAGCACATGTGAAACAGTGATGCAGAGCCCTTTCTAAACCCTCAATAACAGCACATGTGAAACAGTGATGCAGAGCCCTTTCTAAACCCTCAATAACAGCACATGTGAAACAGTGATGCAGAGCCCTTTCTAAACCCTCAATAACAGCACATGTGAAACAGTGATGCAGAGCCCTTTCTAAACCCTCAATAACAGCACATGTGAAACAGTGATGCAGAGCCCTTTCTAAACCCTCAATAACAGCACATGTGAAACAGTGATGCAGAGCCCTTTCTAAACCCTCCCTAACAGCACATGTGAAACAGTGATGCAGAGCCCTTTCTAAACCCTCACTAACAGCACATGTGAAACAGTGATGCAGAGCCCTTTCTAAACCCTCAATAACAGCACATGTGAAACAGTGATGCAGAGCCCTTTCTAAACCCTCAATAACAGCACATGTGAAACAGTGATGCAGAGCCCTTTCTAAACCCTCCTAACAGCACATGTGAAACAGTGATGCAGAGCCCTTTCTAAACCCTCCTAACAGCACATGTGAAACAGTGATGCAGAGCCCTTTCTAAACCCTCAATAACAGCACATGTGAAACAGTGATGCAGAGCCCTTTCTAAACCCTCTATAACAGCACATGTGAAACAGTGATGCAGAGCCCTTTCTAAACCCTGCCTAACAGCACATGTGAAACAGTGATGCAGAGCCCTTTCTAAACCCTGCCCTAACAGCACATGTGAAACAGTGATGCAGAGCCCTTTCTAAACCCTCAATAACAGCACATGTGAAACAGTGATGCAGAGCCCTTTCTAAACCCTGCCTAACAGCACATGTGAAACAGTGATGCAGAGCCCTTTCTAAACCCTCAATAACAGCACATGTGAAACAGTGATGCAGAGCCCTTTCTAAACCCTCAATAACAGCACATGTGAAACAGTGATGCAGAGCCCTTTCTAAACCCTCAATAACAGCACATGTGAAACAGTGATGCAAAGCCCTTTCTAAACCCTCAATAACAGCACATGTGAAACAGTGATGCAGAGCCCTTTCTAAACCCTCAATAACAGCACATGTGAAACAGTGATGCAGAGCCCTTTCTAAACCCTCAATAACAGCACATGTGAAACAGTGATGCAGAGCCCTTTCTAAACCCTCAATAACAGTGTTCTGTTTCTAGTACATTGTGTTTTCAAACCGTGAAGTTTCTGTTTACTTATTTTTGGATAAACTACAAAAATAATAAACTGAGTCGGGATAGATAAGGGAGCCAGTATGATTGAGAGCAGAGTTCCAGTTCCATTGGAAAATCAATTCCAATTCCTTCAAATGAATTGCATTTGTATTTCAGATATATAATTGTTCAGCTGCTTTTAGTTAATTGACTAACAGTGGCTTCCATTTAAGTAATGTGTTGCCACTGTGAGAAGCTCCTTTTAACACAATACAGCCAACTGCAATTGTGATCAATGATGTGCTGGAATTGATTCAAAGGGATTGGAAATTGATTTGAAAAGAATTGCTATTGAAGAACAGGAATTGCCCCGGCCCTGGTTGTAGTTGCATTTACCACAGGTTACCCTGTTGGGCAGGTTTCTTTAAATGCTTTACCATGCTGTCACTATACTTCTTACACTTTGCTAGGCTTTCCTATGGAAATCTTGATAAGGGGCTGGTCCATCGCTGTTCTTTAAACTTCCTGTGTACACATCACCTAAAGAGAAGGACTTGCAAATGAGGCTTCTTAGATTACCAGGACACAGCAGTACAACTGCCAGTAAAGATTCACTCAAGGCACTGCCAGTAACACCTGGGCTGAACAAACAGAAATCTACATGTCAGTGGAGTTCAGAGCAAGGAAACCAGGAAGTTCTAATGAATAGATTCAAACATACACAGAACTGCCAAGGAATGAAAATGTGACAGCTGACCTGCAACCATCACATTGTGCGGAGTAAAGAACATGAGCAAGCAGGATCTACTTTCAATCAATCCACAGATCTAACACACAGGATTTGGTATATATGGGAACTATATTATCATTATTATTATCATTATCATTATCATTATTATTATTATTATTATTATTATTATTGCTATTTGCCTGGTGATAATTCGTCATGTTGTTGTTATTAGTTTGAAAATCAGTAAGTTAACTATATTACATTATTTTAGTTATGCTATGTAATTGTTATAATCTTTTAAACTCTCTATATAAACCACCCAGATGAACTGTTGGATTATTTTAACTAGACCCAACAAACAACGTTTAGCGTTACAAATGAAATCGTGGTACAGGTATCGGATTTTGACGAGGCAGTGCACGTTACACGGGTAGCATACACAAACTGCACCCCTGCGTGCAGACCACAGCAGCCTGTACCTCGGACTCGCAGTGCGCTGCTAGATTAGGGTTCCTCTTACCTGTGCTGTTTGAAGAAGCTGCGATGTCTTCTCATTGATGTCCCTGAAGGGGCAGTTCAGAGACAGCCTTAACAGCAGCAACAGCATCGCCTTATCGATGCCTCCTCCTCCTCCTCCCGGGCTCTCCCTCTCCCAATGCGGCGTCCCGTCTTTGACCGCTCCGCTGTCCGCTCGGGCCGGCGCGACCCTGTGGAGAATCGCCAGCACGGTGTGTGACAGGACGTCCAGCGCCGCCGCTCGCTCCTTCCCGTCTCGGCTGCACAGGCTGCGGAACTTCCTCCATTCACACAGCGGCTCAGAGTCCGTGTCAGCTGGGCTCGACTCGGCGGCCCGGTTCCGTTCCCAGGCTGCGGCACTATTCGTCCCAGGTGACATCTTGAGCAGGCTCCGCTGTTTTGACAGTAAATTGGAAGCTATCGTATTTGATAGCAGCGGTGCAGTGCACTTCGTCAGAAGTAACGGGTAAATATATGTTTGGGTTTAAGTTACTAAACACAGAATTAATAAGCGAGCACATAGTTTTCTATCATAAGCAAAAGAACTGACGCCTCCGGTAGCATTCCTGCAAATTAACTCCTGCGCCGCTTCCAATCCAGTTAAACTAAACCACAGTCGCCATGGCGATTCTTCTGCGTCGTATGAAATATACTCGACTGAAATCTCACCGCTTTTAAATGACCTCAAACACAGATTCTCTACCTGCACACAAATGCGCTCAGATCTCTCAGTGATAAGGCACTGCTGATGCAACTTATGTCAAACCTCTGTAATCAGGCGGCACAGCGTATAAGGGAATTGTAGTTTTAAGGTGGCCCTCCACAACCTAATCAAGCGCCTCCGCTCACTGAAAATGACTACAACTCCTAGAAAACCGTGCGACCAAACCGGTTCTGCTTTTGATTGGCTTGCCTTCTGAATGCAACAGCCAATCCCAAACGCGGCGTCTATTAATAGAATCCATGCTGGTCCTGTATTATCATATTAGTGGCGTGGATCTGTGGGTTTAAGATAGGCTTAATTTAAAAAAAAAGGTTTATCGTTTTAATGTAACGCATGCTTAACTAAAAAAACGATTCATAAGATTTTAAAACGTCACCAGTCATTTTTGCTGCACATTTAATTAAAACTGCAGTCTGTTTAATTTGTTTCATTAAACAAAATAATTGTATCAGACAAGCTAGACCCACTGCGGTAGCAGACTATGATTGCAAGGCGCCCTCAGGCTGTTTGTAATAAAATACATTACAACGGGGATTTAAAGGGATATTTTGGTTAAAAAGAAAAAAGAAATGCTTGTATGTTGAGCTATGTGTTTGAAGCTCTTATAATTAGTACATATTGATTTGGCGCTGTGTTTCTGTTACTTTGAATGCAGCAAAACTGTCTCCCTCTGGTGGTCGATGTGTGTAATTTCTGGAGACCTGCAACGAAAGGCTGTTCGTGAGCTTGGAGTGGCGTGTTGGATCTCAGAGGGTACACGTCATATTGTGGGAGCGGTTTATTGGACATATATATATATATATATATATATATATATATATATATATATATATATATATATACAGTACTGTGCAAAAGTTTTAGGCAGGTGTGAAAAAATGCTGTAAAGTAAGAATGCTTTCAAAAATAGACATGTTAATAGATTATATTTAACAATTAACTAAATGCAAAGTGAGTGAACAGAAGAAAAATCTAAATCAAATCCATATTTGGTGTGACAACCCTTTGCCTTCAAAACAGCATCAATTCTTCTAGGTACACTTGCACAAAGTCAGGGATTTTGTAGGCATATAGTCAGGTGTATGATTAAACAATTATACCAAACAGGTGCTAATGATCATCAATTCAATATGTAGGTTGAAACACAATCATTAACTGAAACAGAAACAGCTGTGTAGGAGGAATAAAACTGGGTGAGGAACAGCCAAACTCAGCTAACAAGGTGAGGTTGCTGAAGACAGTTTACTGTCAAAAGTCATACACCATGGCAAGACTGAGCACAGCAACAAGACACAAGGTAGTTATACTGCATCAGCAAGGTCTCTCCCAGGCAGAAATTTCAAGGCAGACAGGGGTTTCCAGATGTGCTGTCCAAGCTCTTTTGAAGAAGCACAAAGAAACGGGCAACGTTGAGGACCGTGAGACGCAGTGGTTGGCCAAGGAAACTTACTGCAGCAGATGAAAGACACATCATGCTTACTTCCCTTCGCAATCGGAAGATGTCCAGCAGTGCCATCAGCTCAGAACTGGCAGAAAACAGTGGGACCCTGGTACACCCATCAACTGTCCGGAGAAGTCTGGTCAGAAGTGGCCTTCATGGAAGACTTGTGGCCAAAAAGCCATACCTCCGACATGGAAACAAGGCCAAGCGACTCAACTATGCACGAAAACACAGGAACTGGGGTGCAGAAAAATGGCAGCAGGTGCTCTGGACTGATGAGTCAAATTTGAAATATTTGGCTGTAGCAGAAGGCAGTTTGTTCGCCGAAGGGCTGGAGAGCGTACACGAATGAGTGTCTGCAGGCAACAGTGAAGCATGGTGGAGGTTCCTTGCAAGTTTGGGGCTGCATTTCTGCAAATGGAGTTGGGGATTTGATCAGAATTAATGGTCTCCTCGATGCTGAGAAGTACAGGCAGATACTTATCCATCATGCAATACCATCAGGGAGGCATCTGATTGGCCCCAAATTTATTCTACAGCATGACAACGACCCCAAACATACAGCGAAAGTCATTAAGAACTATCTTCAGCATAATGAAGAACAAGGAGTCCTGGAAGTGATGGTATGGCCCCCACAGAGCCCTGATCTCAACATCATCGAGTCTGTCTGGGATTACATGAAGAGAGAGAAGCAACTGAGGCTGCCTAAATCCACAGAAGAACTGTGGTTAGTTCTCCAAGATGTTTGGGCCAACCTACCTGCCGAGTTCCTTCAAAAACTGTGTGCAAGTGTACCTAGAAGAATTGATGCTGTTTTGAAGGCAAAGGGTGGTCACACCAAATATTGATTTGATTTAGATTTTTCTTCTGTTCACTCACTTTGCATTTTGTTAATTGATAAATATAATCTATTATATAGTCTATTTTTGAAAGCATTCTTACTTTACAGCATTTTTTCACACCTGCCTAAAACTTTTGCACAGTACTGTATATATATATATATGAAACACTGACCGGATCAGATAACACATATTTCTAGAAGAAAGAGACAGCACACTTTGGATCAAGGGATAGTTAACAATCTCAAGATTGCAGGTTTGCATGTGATGTTAGTTTGTAGATTTGTAATGACAGCCCAGTCTAGATTTGCCGTTGAGTTTGGCCCTGTATAGGGTCCTGTCTCAATTGTTTATTTAAGGTGTGGTCTGAGTTTACAAAGTGTTACACCGAAATAACTTATTTTTAAGCGGATAGTTTAATAGTCCTTAAAACTGTGCTGTGTTGCTAGATACTCCATCAACAATCTTGAACTGTTTCACAAATATAAAACTGTATTTGTTCTTCCAAAAACAGGCTTTGAAAAGAGCATTCTTTCAATGAACCCATAACAGCAGCAACCCTGGAATTAGCAGACAGGCTGTGTGTAATCTGTGCTCATTCCTCCTGTGTCTGTGTGTCTACCTCAGTGTTTGAACGTGTATTATTATATTTGGTTGAACAGTAATAACAAGCTCATTTGCAGACATGTTTGCGCGTTATTTCATAATAAAAATAAAGAACGCGTGTGCTGTATTATCAGAGTTTTTTTTATCATTTCTGTTTCGAAGCTTGCCTTTGTCATGAATATCGGGGGTGGGGGCTGTTTAGAGTCCATTCTGTTTCAAGGAGGGGAGTTTGTGTCCCGTCAGTTAAAGTTACATTGGGAGGAATGTAAACAAAGCTGACAGCTTTCTAATCCTTTTGATTTGACAGTTTAAGACGGGTTAGTGGAAGAATGGTTTGATCCAACACCAAAGAAAGACATCTTACAACAAGACACTTTTATACTGCCAGCTTTTAAAAAGCAAAACAATTTTACAATATCACCAGCAGAGGGCGCTAAAGTCTTGTCAATATTACAGTCTTGAAAAAGGCACTCGCTTCTGTCATTTTTGAAACCCTCACTGTGAGTGAAACTCAACTCGGGTCCAAATGATTTGAACTGCATACAGCTGGTAAGAAGCTACTCAGAACAGTGGGTCTGTTCATTTTGGAAAACTTACTCCTGCAAAGTCTGAAAACAAAAGGATCGACAGCAATGCAATAAGGGACTTGCACATATCCACACACAGAGCTGTCTCGGCAGTGTCTCAGCAGCTCCCTCCAGCAGCCAGCCCACACACTGCCTCACATGTCTGTCAGCTGATCGCGTGCGGGTTGACAGAGATACGACCAGAGTTTCCCTGGTTTCACTTTGTTGCTAGCATGAGAATGCGGTCAGAAATATATTGTGCTAAATTTATAATGAATAAAAACTCACAGAGACATATTTGAAGGGGCTGAGGCAGTGTGATCCAGTGTTCAGAGCTGAGGGACTAGGAGAGAGGGAGGGTGGGAGAGAGGGAGGCAGTGTGATCCAGTGTTCAGAGCTGAGGGACTGGGAGAGAGGGAGGAGGAGAGAGGGAGGCAGTGTGATCCAGTGTTCAGAGCTGAGGGACGGAGAGGGAGGGAGGGAGAGAGGGAGGCAGTGTGGTCCAGTGTTCAGAGCTGAGGGACTGGGAGAGAGGGAGGCAGTGTGATCCAGTGTTCAGAGCTGAGGGACTGGGAGAGAGAGGAGAGAGAGGGAGGCAGTGTGATCCAGTGTTCAGAGCTGAGGGACGGAGAGAGGGAGGGAGGGAGAGAGGGAGGCAGTGTGATCCAGTGTTCAGAGCTGAGGGACAGGAGAGGGAGGGAGGGAGAGAGGGGAGGCAGTGTGATCCAGTGTTCAGAGCTGAGGGATGGAGAGAGGGAGGGAGGGAGAGGGGAGGCAGTGTGATCCAGTGTTCAGAGCTGAGGGACTAGAGAGAGGAGAGGGAGAGAGGGAGGCAGTGTGATCCAGTGTTCAGAGCTGAGGGACTGGGAGAGGGAGGAGAGAGAGAGGGAGGCAGTGTGATCCAGTGTTCAGAGCTGAGGGACTGAGAGAGGGAGGGAGAGAGGGAGGCAGTGTGATCCAGTGTTCAGAGCTGAGGAAGGAGAGAGAGGGAGGGAGGAGAGTGTGATCCAGTGTTCAGAGCTGAGGGACTGGAGAGAGGGAGGGAGGGAGAGGAGGCAGTGTGATCCAGTGTTCAGAGCTGAGGGACTGGGAGAGAGGGAGGGAGGGAGAGAGGGAGGCAGTGTGATCCAGTGTTCAGAGCTGAGGGACTAGGAGAGAGGGAGAGGAGAGAGGGAGGCAGTGTGATCCAGTGTTCAGAGCTGAGGGACTGGAGAGAGGAGGGAGGGAGAGGGGAGGCAGTGTGATCCAGTGTTCAGAGCTGAGGGACTGGAGGAGAGGGGAGGAGGCAGTGTGATCCAGTGTTCAGAGCTGAGGGACTGGGAGAGGGAGGGAGGGAGAGAGGAGAGGCAGTGTGATCCAGTGTTTCAGGAGCTGAGGGACTGGGAGAGGGAGGGAGGAGAGGGAGGCAGTGTGATCCAGTGTTCAGAGCTGAGGACTGGAGAGAGGAGGAGGGAGAGGGGAGGCAGTGTGATCCAGTGTTCAGAGCTGAGGGACTGGAGAGAGGGAGGGAGGGAGAGGGAGGCAGTGTGATCCAGTGTTCAGAGCTGAGGACTGGAGAGAGGGAGGAGGGAGAGGGGAGGCAGTGTGATCCAGTGTTCAGAGCTGAGGGACTGGAGAGAGGGAGGGAGGGAGAGGGAGGCAGTGTGCTCCAGTGTTCAGAGCTGAGGGACTGGGAGAGGGAGGGAGAGAGGGAGGCAGTGTGCTCCAGTGTTCAGAGCTGAGAGACTGGGAGAGGAGGGAGGCAGTGTGATCCAGTGTTCAGAGCTGAGGGACTGGGAGAGGGAGGAGGGAGAGGGAGGCAGTGTGATCCAGTGTTCAGAGCTGAGGGACTGGGAGAGGGAGGGAGGGAGAGGGAGGCAGTGTGATCCAGTGTTCAGAGCTGAGGACTGGGAGAGAGGGAAGGAGGGGAGGCAGTGTGTCTAGTGTTCAGAGCTGAGGGACTGGGAGAGAGGGAGGGAGGAGGGCAGTGTGATCCAGTGTTCAGAGCTGAGGGACTGGGAGAGGGAGGAGGAGGAGGGAGGCAGTGTGATCCAGTGTTCAGAGCTGAGGAGACTGGGAGGGGGAGGAGAGGGAGGCAGTGTGATCCAGTGTTCAGAGCTGAGGGACTGGGAGAGACGGGAGAGAGAGGGAGGCAGTGTGATCTAGTGTTCAGAGCTGAGGGACTGGGAGAGACGGGAGAGAGGGGAGGCAGTGTGATCCAGTGTTCAGAGCTGAGGGACTGGAGAGAGGCAGGAGGGAGAGAGGGAGGCAGTGTGATCCAGTGTTCAGAGCTGAGGGACTGGGAGAGAGGAAGGAGAGGGGAGGCAGTGTGATCCAGTGTTCAGAGCTGAGGGACTGGGAGAGAGGGAGGGAGGGAGGCAGTGTGATCCAGTGTTCAGAGCTGAGAGACTGGAGAGAGGAGGAGGAGAGAGGGAGGCAGTGTGATCCAGTGTTCAGAGCTGAGGGACTGGGAGAGGAGGAGAGAGAGGGAGGCAGTGTGATCCAGTGTTCAGAGCTGAGAGACTGGAGAGAGGGAGGGAGGAGAGAGGGAGGCAGTGTGATCCAGTGTTCAGAGCTGAGGGACTGGAGAGAGGAGGGAGGAGAGAGGGAGGCAGTGTGATCCAGTGTTCAGAGCTGAGAGACTGGGAGAGAGGAGGAGAGAGGGAGGCAGTGTGATCCAGTGTTCAGAGCTGAGGGACTGGGAGAGGGAGGAGGGAGAGGGAGGCAGTGTGATCCAGTGTTCAGAGCTGAGGGACTGGGAGAGAGGGAGGAGGGAGAGAGGGAGGCAGTGTGATCCAGTGTTCAGAGCTGAGGGACTGGAGAGGGAGGGAGAGAGAGGGAGGCAGTGTGATCCAGTGTTCAGAGCTGAGGGACTGAGAGAGGGAGGAGGGAGAGGGGAGGCAGTGTGATCCAGTGTTCAGAGCTGAGGGACTAGGAGAGAGGGAGGGAGGGAGAGAGGGAGGCAGTGTGATCCAGTGTTCAGAGCTGAGGGACTAGGAGAGAGGGAGAGAGAGAGAGGAGGCAGTGTGATCCAGTGTTCAGAGCTGAGGGACTAGGAGAGAGGAGAGAGGGAGAGAGGGAGGCAGTGTGATCCAGTGTTCAGAGCTGAGGGACAGAGAGAGGGAGGGAGGGAGAGAGGGAGGCAGTGTGATCCAGTGTTCAGAGCTGAGGGACTGGGAGAGAGGGAGGGAGGGAGAGAGGGAGGCAGTGTGATCCAGTGTTCAGAGCTGAGGGACTGGAGAGAGGGAGGGAGGGAGAGAGGGAGGCAGTGTGATCCAGTGTTCAGAGCTGAGGGACTGGGAGAGAGGGAGGGAGGGAGAGAGGGAGGCAGTGTGATCCAGTGTTCAGAGCTGAGGGACGGAGAGAGGGAGGGAGGGAGAGAGGGGAGGCAGTGTGATCCAGTGTTCAGAGCTGAGGGACGGAGAGAGGGAGGGAGGGAGAGAGGGGAGGCAGTGTGATCCAGTGTTCAGAGCTGAGGGACAGGAGAGAGGAGGGAGGGAGAGAGGGAGGCAGTGTGATCCAGTGTTCAGAGCTGAGGGACTGGGAGAGGGAGGGAGGGAGAGAGGGAGGCAGTGTGCTCCAGTGTTCAGAGCTGAGAGACTGGGAGAGACGGAAGGAGAGGGAGGCAGTGTGCTCCAGTGTTCAGAGCTGAGGGACTGGAGAGAGACTGGAAGGGAGGGAGGCAGTGTGCTCCAGTGTTCAGAGCTGAGAGACTGGGAGAGAGGGAGGGAGGGAGGCAGTGTGCTCCAGTGTTCAGAGCTGAGAGACTGGGAGAGGGAGGGAGGAGAGGGAGGCAGTGTGCTCCAGTGTTCAGAGCTGAGAGACTGGGAGAGACTGGAAGGGAGGAGAGGGAGGCAGTGTGCTCCAGTGTTCAGAGCTGAGAGACTGGGAGAGACTGGAAGGAGAGGGAGGCAGTGTGCTCCAGTGTTCAGAGCTGAGAGACTGGAAGGGAGGGAGGCAGTGTGCTCTAGTGTTCAGAGCTGAGAGACTGGAAGGGAGGGAGGCAGTGTGCTCTAGTGTTCAGAGCTGAGAGACTGGGAGAGACTGGAAGGGAGGGAGGCAGTGTGCTCTAGTGTTCAGAGCTGAGAGACTGGGAGAGACTGGAAGGGAGGGAGGCAGTGTGCTCTAGTGTTCAGAGCTGAGAGACTGGAGAGACTGGAAGGAGGGAGGCAGTGTGCTCTAGTGTTCAGAGCTGAGAGACTGGGAGAGACTGGAAGGGAGGGAGGCAGTGTGCTCTAGTGTTCAGAGCTGAGAGACTGGGAGAGACTGGAAGGGAGGGAGGCAGTGTGCTCTAGTGTTCAGAGCTGAGAGACTGGGAGAGACTGGAAGGAGGGAGGCAGTGTGCTCTAGTGTTCAGAGCTGAGAGACTGGAGAGACTGGAAGGGAGGGAGGCAGTGTGCTCTAGTGTTCAGAGCTGAGAGACTGGGAGAGACTGGAAGGGAGGGAGGCAGTGTGCTCTAGTGTTCAGAGCTGAGAGACTGGGAGAGACTGGAAGGGAGGGAGGCAGTGTGCTCTAGTGTTCAGAGCTGAGAGACTGGGAGAGACTGGAAGGGAGGGAGGCAGTGTGCTCTAGTTGTTAGATGACAGTTTTTGTTAAATAAAGTTTGATTGGGAAGGAAACAAATATTTTCCACTGGAGCCGTGCAGAAACTTTATTCACAGAACAGGAAAACATAAAAGAAGAGTGAAGCGGCAGCAACGCATTTCCTTATCTTCAGATATGAACCGTTTCTACAGGGTTACACATCGAGGTGTTTATTTATTTTATTTAAAGAAACTCGGGGAACTGCTTTTCATAATGCTTTATTTCGACAGACATTTCAATGTTGTCATCTATTTTTATTGCATTTACGAAGGAAGCCTCATCCAGCACATCGTTTCTATTGAGCAACCGACCCACAGCAGTGTGGAAGTTCCCACTTCTAGAAATGTGAGGAGCCCCACGTATGCAAACTACATTTCAAGCAGCAAATAGTGACCTGCAACAGCAGCTTCCTCCTGGGGTGTTTGCTGCAACACGGCTTCAAGCCCACAAGTAGCCTTATCATGGGGAACAGTCCTTATTAAACATTACCACAGAGTCATTCTGCAATGCTTTCCCAGGTTATCACATGTTCTTCAGTGTTGTTTTGCTTGTGCTATTGGAGTGTGTGATTATTGCATTGCAGGTCTGGGCTCAGCAGCTCAGCAGTCTTGTGTCTGGTCAGCTCCTGGATGGTCTCAAGTCTTTGAGAGCAGTGGGGCTGAGTGAGGTCTCGAGTCTCTGAGAGCAGTGGAGCTGAGTGAGGTCTCGAGTCTCTGAGAGCAGTGGAGCTGAGTGAGGTCTCGAGTCTCTGAGAGCAGTGGAGCTGAGTGAGGTCTCGAGTCTCTGAGAGCAGTGGAGCTGAGTGAGGTCTCGAGTCTCTGAGAGCAGTGGAGCTGAGTGAGGTCTCGAGTCTCTGAGAGCAGTGGAGCTGAGTGAGGTCTCGAGTCTCTGAGAGCAGTGGAGCTGAGTGAGGTCTCGAGTCTCTGAGAGCAGTGGAGCTGAGTGAGGTCTCGAGTCTCTGAGAGCAGTGGAGCTGAGTGAGGTCTCGAGTCTCTGAGAGCAGTGGAGCTGAGTGAGGTCTCGAGTCTCTGAGAGCAGTGGAGCTGAGTGAGGTCTCAGTCGCTTGGGATGCCTGGTTCAGAGATGGCTCATTCACTTGTGGTGTGTGACAAGGCTAGAGAAAGACTGCACACAGTGCCAAGCTCTATCCATGACATTACTCCAGGTCTCAGCTCCTGGCATTGGCTGCTGGTAGTTTTGCATAGATTTGAAATCTCTTCCCTCGTGTATTATGCTGTACAGGATCTCTGGGTGACTAGATATTTGTAGCATGCAAAATTGCCCAGAATGCAATGGTCATCATTTTGAAACTACAAAACCATGCTGATATACTGATTGCTGCTTCCACGTTTTCTTTTTCTGTTTCTGTGGTGGTGTGACCCTGCGCTCACAGAAGCCTCGCACTTGCCTCTCCATCTCAGTAACCAATCACCTGCTTGTGTGTTCCTTCCTGTGACCTCTTGAACTAGAAGCAGGGCATGGAGGAAGTGTAGCATTGGAATATCTGGAAGAGAGCGATCTGAGAATGAGTTCATTAGTATGTGAAACAAAACAATAAAATACTATTCAAAATATCAAATACCTGTTTACCACAATGTGTGAGTCTTAACATAGGAAGATGAGACACCTGGATTTTTAAAATGTTTTAACGCCTGTAGTGTTTACAATACAACTGTACCCCTATAAAAGTTTCCCATAGTAAAAGCATAGCAAAGTGTAATAAAGCACTGTGAAAGCATGGTAAAGCATAGGAAAGCATTGTAAAGCACAGAGAGGTCTGGTAAAGCATAGGAAAGCATTGTAAAGCACAGAGAGGTCTGGTAAAGCATAGGGAAGCATTGTAAAGCACAGAGAGGTCTGGTAAAGCATAGGCAAGCATTGTAAAGCACAGATAGGTCTGGTAAAGCATAGGGAAGCATTATAAAGCACAGAGAGGTCTGGTAAAGCATAGGGAAGCATTGTAAAGCACAGAGAGGTATGGTAAAGCATAGGAAAGCATTGTAAAGCACAGAGAGGTCTGGTAAAGCATAGGCAAGCATTGTAAAGCACAGATAGGTCTGGTAAAGCATAGGGAAGCATTATAAAGCACAGAGAGGTCTGGTAAAGCATAGGAAGCATTGTAAAGCACAGAGAGGTCTGGTAAAGCATAGGGAAGCATTGTAAAGCACAGAGAGGTCTGGTAAAGCATAGGGAAGCATTGTAAAGCACAGAGGGGTCTGGTAAAGCACAGGGAAGCATTGTAAAGCACAGAGAGGTCTGGTAAAGCATAGGGAAGCATTGTAAAGCACAGAGAGGTCTGGTAAAGCATAGGAAGCATTGTAAAGCACAGAGAGGTCTCGTAAAGCATGGGGAAGCATTGTAAAGCACAGAGAGGTGTGGTAAAGCATAGGAAAGCCTTGTAAAGCACAGAGAGATATGGGAAAGCATTTTAGGAAAGCCATGCAAACCCTGGTAAACGATGGTAAATGCAAAGGGGAAAGCATGGCAGAACTGCAACATTACCCTCACAAATCCCATGGGAATATGTTTAAGGGCACACATCTGTTTTACACAAGGTTATCACAGAGGCTCTTAATCTTATCTCTTGTAAGCAACAATATTACTGGCCCTGGAGATCTTTCAGGCACAGTGCTGTAGCACATGAATGTCTTCCTGGTATCATATCACTTCCTGTGGTTAAGGTCAAAATCCACAAAGTGAGTCTGACACAGGAAGTAATATGGTACCAGCTCTTTTGAGGCTATAGGGTTTAACTTGTTAAAAAAACGAACATTTTCACAATAAATTAGTATTTCATTAACTTGAATTTATTTTATAGGTGTGTATTAAACAGGACCTTTTTAAGCTGATCACATCAATGTTACAGAATGAGATGGCATACAACTTCACAGCGTTTAAGAGAATCTTGAATTGTATTGCTTAGTGGGTTGGTTTTAGTTTATAAAATAACAGCTAGAATTCTCCTTTCAATAATAATAATAATAATAATAATAATAATAATAATAATAATAATAAAACAGGAGTTAATTAAAAAGAGCGAGGCGCACGCTTTGCTAATAACCTTTCCTCGTATCCTGTTGCTAGCACGAAGCTGGGCAATCTGTGCCTATGCTTTGACCAGATGGACGCAAGGACGCCGCGGGGCACGATAGCAGAATAATCGATGCTATTATTTTATTTGTGCATACTCCCAGACACAGTCAGTGCCTCTGGTTGAAGGGTTTTGTAGTGTGTGGGTGAGTGGAGAAACAGCAAAGCGTAGAGGGAAGAAGAGAGAGAGAGGAAGGGGAAGCGCGCTGCACGTTATCATTGGACTGCTGTCGAGATGAATCTTTATATACAATGCAATCTGCAGAGGAAGCGAGCACGCCGATCACTGAGTTGAGGCGTAGAGATACTGAAAGAGCGAGCTGTGAAAGCCGATTCGGGGAGGAGGAAAACACACACCATATCTCTCTTTGTCAAATTTGTATGTAGAGGAATCCCCGCGGATTACAAATCAGGTAAGGTTTTACAGTTGATTGTTTATCAATTGCATTGTTTTCTGTCCCCGTCGGTAACGCTGTGGACGCGGAGAGGGCTGAGTGTGTGCGCCTTCTGTTATGTTGATATCCATGCCAAACAAGTGCGGCAAAGAGACGCGCTGGAATAGTATTGCTCATCATTGGGGTTAAATAACGAAGTGAATTGTATCTTCAAGTCTCACACCGAGGGTTCAGACTGCCTGTTTGGGTCTCAGAATGGTGTGTTTTTCCATAGGGGATATCATTTTAATATGACAATACATAGGTTATTCCGTTTACGATGTACTCAAAAACAGTCAGTACATCGATTATAACAGGTACAAAAATCATGTTCGCACTGTAGTCTAGAGCTAACTATGGGTTGTGTCTTGGTTATTAGCAATGGTGTCGCTTTTCTTAAACCGTGAATAGGTTATTGGCTGGTTTTAAATTCGATTCGATGTAATGGTGTTTAGTGTATTTTCTATATTTCATTTAGTCTGTCGTTTTTGTTGTTGTTGTAAAATGTATGGTTGGAAGCATCTATCAGAAATATGTTAAATGGTTACGTTGATTGCAACAATATATCTGACCAGCCCGTTAAACAGATTTATTTCTTGTAGTTTAGTGTTTTTACGTCTTCTCCTCGGCAAAACGGATTTCGTCAATTGATGCGGTATATTAAAAATCAAACACACAAATCGGACCAACCTGTCAGCAAAACCAGCGGAGTGTTTTCTGTCAGAAAAGAAAAGCCATCTGATACGATAAAGTCGCGATTAAGAGGCTGGGATGATGAAACGGTGTGTTCTGTAATAATGTGTTGGTGAGCTGGCTGTGAGGTATGCGGGCTCGCCGCTGACATATTTTATTCTCTCTCCCGAGTATTGCTATTATTCGTCCTGGCAGGTTGCACCCGCTCTGAGCCGGTGCTTGTTCTCGTTATTTTCGCTGTGTTTTGTTGTGAATTTCCGCCCCTGCTGTCTTCAGATCCGGGAATTGCTTGTGGAGTGACGGAAACCCCCTTCCCAGCTCCAGTCGGGTTTAGGTCGCAGCTGCTTCCCCGGTTGTTCTCCCTAATGATGGGCCGGATAAGGATGCGCTCAGTCCGGGTCAGCGCAACATCCCACCCTCCCGGCCACTTACGATTCTCTGTGTGATGGGCTCATAATAATACACTGTAATAATAATAATAATAATAATTTATGTCGGTGCTTTCTTCTTCTTCTTCTTCTTCTTCTTCTTCTTCTTCTTCTTCTTCTTCTTCTTCTTCTTCTTCTTGTTGTAGCGTGTACGGGAAGTCAGCAGCAGGGCTGGTAGGTGAGGTAATCACACAGGAAGACATAAGCCTGATATATGCTCCTTGGTTCAGCGGTATCGGTGCTATGCTTTAGTGTGAGAGGTCCCGGGTTCGAGCCCGCCCTCCGCCTGTATGTGGATTGCCTCGCCCTGTGTGATGTGCCTGCCTGCGTTAACCGAGATCGCTACATTGGTGTCAGCAGTGGTCGCAGGTACCCCGGCAGGCACTGGTCGGACTGTAGCCTGGTGAGCATGTCCGGGGCGGACTTGAGGCTGGCAGGGGAGATTGTAGCGTGCACGGGGGAAGGCAGCAGCAGGGCTTAAAAATGCTTTATACTAAATTATTGTTGAATGTAAATTAATTCATCACTATTTCACAAAAGTATTTTCTACGAATGCAGATGACTAGGGGAGGAGCATTAACCCTTTAACACTAAACTGATCACTTTTTTTTGACTGACTGATCACGGTTTTTAAATGCATTTTACTCCATTGATCTGGCAGCTGGGCACCTGTGCTTTTTTGACTTTTCCTAAATATATGTATTAAACATCTCAAAGCATCAGTAGACCCAGGGTTGCAGAAGCTTATGGAGACATGACATGTTATGGACCTAGAACTAAGAGAGCTGTCATTTTGACCGTCATAGTAAACAGGGGGGTTGGCTTGGTGTGCGTGACATCAATCTCATGATTGAGCTGCTGAGCTTGAAAGCTTCGGGTTTATTTTGAATATCTACAACAAGAGACTTTTTTCAGATGTGATTTGTTTATCAACACCTGTAAAAATACATATTGTGCAATGAAAATGAATAGCCTAGCGCAGCGTAGGACTGCACAGCAAGTCTTGCACTGCTTTCAGGAGTTATCGGAAGACAAATATGGACAGGAAAATGTGCCAGACCAAGACAGTGATGAAACTTACCCTGATCACAATGAGGTTAGTGATAGTAACAATAAAGTAAAAACAGTACCAAATAAAGTTACAGAATAATAGTGTAGCAAGCCAGCTATTGCAAGCTTGGAGACAGAAATTACAGTTGAATAGCCAACAGAGTGAACTCAGGCACAAAATAAGAGACAGGTAAACGGAAGTTTAAGACCTTCACCTGAAGAAGAGACCGCTGAGGTCTTGAAAGCTTGTGATAAATTATTGTTTTGTTAGTCCAATAAAAGGTATCACATCTCCTTCTCTTTGTCTGCCATCTCTGGACTGATACGGCTCCCGTTTCATATGTCAACAGCTATGTTTATTATAATATATATATATATATATATATATATATATATATATATATATATATATATATATATATATATATATATGTATACTCTTCTTCAGTACATAACAGGGCTGCAAAATCCAAGGCAGTTATTTTGCACTGTGTTCTGTAAGCTTAAAAGCAATGCAAATTACTCAACCCGCACAAATAATGATCTGCAGTTGTGATAATGAGGGTTGCAATGAGCGCCGCCTGTGCATCGGGCTGTTTAGTGGCTGCTAGAGCCTGGCACCAGTAGACATGAAAAGAGTCTCTTCTGTGATGAAATATGTGAAGATTGACTAGATCTTGCATGACTACCAGAAATCAAAATGCTGCTCTGAGTCTTGCCATGGATGAGAGGGATGGCGAAGAATTTCCTTTTTACAAAATATACAGCATGTAAGTATGACTACAGAGATGGGTGTGATGAGGTGGGGAGTACATTGTGTTAAATATTTACTGGAACACAAGACAGTGAAAACTCATTGAAGAGTAGTGAGGGGGCTTAATTATTCAACACCAGCAAGCTCTCTGGTGCTAAACTTTCAAAACATATGAGCACCAATTTTCAAAACGATTTGCACCCCTGCACAAGACTCCAAAAGCATCCGTGTGTGGAGGTCAGGGGGATGGGGGATGTCCATAGCATGTACATTTTGTATGTGATTTATAATGCCTTGCCACTGACTCACGGACCATGTCAGCATTGCCACTGAAGCTTTCGACAATCCAGTAGATTTCACAATCCAGTATGTTTGCAGAATGGACACGTATCAAAAAAACTTAGCAAGTGAGATTCGGAAACGATGGATTTCCTTTCGGAATGAGGTCTTTGAGGATCGTGATCTGACCAAAAAATAGAAATATTGCATTTTTTCATCCTTCGTATTTGGTTGTTCGTTTGCATTTCCATGACACAACACATGCACAATCATATAGCCTACACTCTGATCCAGCTTCTGATATGAAAGCCAGTTTATCTGCAGTGATCACTTTGATGTGATTGCATGTGGCTATCATAGTGAAACTAATGTGCTCTGCCGAGGGGCTGTAATCAACGCAGTGTTACAAACAACAATGTGCATGCATGTATGTATGTATGTATGTAACAACACAATTAATAATACATGATATGGCAGTTTGACATGTGGTGAGGCATTATAAATCAAGTACAAAATATACATACAGACCTTGGGAAAGATTTCACAACCTGCAGCACACCCGCCCATCGATGCGCAAAGCCATGATAAAGTATGACTAACTCCAGGTATTTACAGACTGAATAAAAATGTGCAATGATACTGTTTATTTTACATTTTAACTGGGGTAATCATTCATGAGATTGAGACTCGGAAGCTGCTCTACAATTAGAAAAGGACTCTCCTGTCCTCAGCTTTTTTTTCTGGGGGGTGGGGGGGGGTCACTGATACCATCACAATATTTTATTATTTAACTTTATCAATTGACTTTTTATCTATATATAAAGTATACAAAGTGTTCCTGTGAAAAGCTTTTAGATTATGCGTCATAAAAAGGTCCATAGAAATTAGATGTTAAATTATATTACAATCAAATATTTCATGCAAAAGATCAATGTAAAATGCATTTTAAAAGGGAAGGATACTCGCGTAGAAACACAAACGTTTTAAAAGGCGCAAGTAGGAAGTCTTGCCGCAGTAGTATAATTTTCAATGATCTTTTTTTTATTTTTTTGCCGACATACCGTCATATTATTTTTATTTTTACCGCTATGCACACCAGCTCATACTGCCCCACTTTAATCACGGTTTATTATGTATTGGTAATCCGTACCGCGAACACTAGCACAGCACATAGACCATGTTTGGCACACAGAGAAGAGTGTTTATGCACGGCGGTCATATAGCTTACACGACGCTTCACTGGGCATGCGCCGGTACATCTGCGTACAGGCGGAAGTCATCTTTTTTGGCTCAGAAGAGGTGCTCGGGAAGAGTGATTTTGGACATTAGCAGGGTGGCATATGCAGCTGTTTGGACGCATACGGATTATTATACAATGACCAAATACGTTCGGAACAGCAAGGTGGGATAGTTATATTTTGTTTGTCATGTAGTGCTGATGTACCCTTTAACTCCTAAATGAACCTATTTTCTGAAGACCCTGTTAAACATAAAGAGAACCAGGTGTGATGAAATCAGCTGTCTGCAGCGGCAGTTAGAAATCACATGTCAGAAATCGACCAATCACAGTGAAGTACAGTACGTGTTATCCTATGTAGAGATGTCATCCAGTGCATAGATCACCACACCTAATTCATTAAGAAAATATTACTGACATTGCAGAAATCGAAAAGCAAGAAATGAAATGTGTGCCTTTTAAAGCTGTTCCTGAGTACAGTTTTCAGTCATGTGATTTGTAATAAGTGAATGCGTTGTCTCTTACTGTATATGATACATCATTTCACACTGTCTGAGCAGCAAGACCCGCACACTTCACACTCCAGACACAACGTATTAACTTGCAGTGAATCAAGTGTGAAACCAGTATGTGCCCAGTCTCTCTGCACAGAGCCCAGTGAAGCCAGTATGTGCCCCGTCTCTCTGCACAGAGCCCAGTGAAGCCAGTATGTGCCCCGTCTCTCTGCACAGAGCCCAGTGAAGCCAGTACGTGCCCAGTCTCTCTGCACAGAGCCCAGTGAAGCCAGTATGTGCCCCGTCTCTCTGCACAGAGCCCAGTGAAGCCAGTATGTGCCCCGTCTCTCTGCCAGAGCCCAGTGAAGCCAGTATGTGCCCCGTCTCTCTGCACAGAGCCCAGTGAAGCCAGTACGTGCCCAGTCTCTCTGCACAGAGCCCAGTGAAGCCAGTACGTGCCCAGTCTCTCTGCCAGAGACCAGTGAAACCAGTATGTGCCCAGTCTCTCTGCCAGAGCCCAGTGAAGCCAGTATCTGCCCCGTTGTGTTTGAGCATTCTGTAGCACAAATTATGGACGGTATCAGAATCTGGGGTTGCATGTCGGTCTCTGATAATGTTGTATTAGCAGCCTGTCTGTGTGACTGTATGATGTCTGTCTGTCTGTCTGTCTGTTTGTCTGTCTGTCTGTCTGTCTGTCTGTCTCTATGATGTCTGTCTGTCTGTCTGTCTGTATGATGTCTGGATGTCGGTCTGTCTGTATGATGTCTGGATGTCGGTCTGTCTGTCTCTATGATGTCTGGATGTCTGTCTGTCTGTCTCTATGATGTCTGTCTGTCTGTCTCTATGATGTCTGGATGTCTGTCTGTCTGTATGATGTCTGTCTGTCTGTCTGTATGATGTCTGGATGTCTGTCTGTCTGTATGATGTCTGTCTGTCTGTCTCTATGATGTCTGTCTGTCTGTCTGTCTGTCTGATATCTGTCTGTGTGTCTCGATGTATGATGTCGGTCTGTCTCTATGATGTCTGGATGTCTGTCTGTCTGTCTGTCTGTATGATATCTGTCTGTCTGTCTCTATGATGTCTGGATGTCGGTCTGTCTCTGATGTCTGGATGTCTGTCTGTCTCTATGATGTCTGGATGTCTGTCTGCATGATATCTGTCTGTCTGTTTGTATGATGTCGGTCTGTCTCTGTCTGGATGTCGGTCTGTCTGTCTATGATATCTGTCTGTCTGTTTGTATGATGTCGGTCTGTCTCTATGATGTCTGGATGTCGGTCTGTCTCTATGATGTCTGTCTGTCTGTCTGTATGATATCTGTCTGTGTGTCTCTATGATGTATGGATGTCTGTCTGTCTCTATGATGTATGATGTCGGTCTGTCTCTATGATGTCTGGATGTCTGTCTGTCTGTATGATATCTGTCTGTCTGTTTGTATGATGTCGGTCTGTCTCTATGATGTCTGGATGTCTGTCTGTCTGTATGATATCTGTCTGTCTGTTTGTATGATATCTGTCTGTCTGTTTGTATGATGTCAGTCTGTCTCTGATGTCTGGATGTCGGTCTGTCTCTATGATGTCTGGATGTCTGTCTGTCTGTCTGTATGATATCTGTCTGTCTGTTTGTATGATGTCGGTCTGTCTCTATGATGTCTGGATGTCTGTCTGTCTGTCTGTCTGTCTGTCTGTCTCTATGATGTCTGGATGTCGGTCGGTCTGTCTGTCTGTATGATATCTGTCTGTCTGTTTGTATGATGTCGGTCTGTCTCTATGATGTCTGGATGTCGGTCTGTCTGTCTGTTTGTATGATGTCGGTCTGTCTCTATGATGTCTGGATGTCGGTCTGTCTGTCTGTCTGTATGATATCTGTCTGTCTGTTTGTATGATGTCGGTCTGTCTCTATGATGTCTGGATGTCGGTCTGTCTCTATGATGTCTGGATGTCTGTCTGTCTGTCTGTATGATATCTATCTGTCTGTTTGTATGATGTCGGTCTGTCTCTATGATGTCTGTCTGTCTGTCTGTCTGTCTGTCTGTATGATGTCTGGATGTCGGTCTGTCTGTCTGTCTGTATGATATCTGTCTGTGTGTCTCGATGATGTATGGATGTCGGTCTCTGTGATTTCCCAGCTCCTCATGTTGTATTAGGAGGCTGTCGATGAGTTGAATGTCACAGACATGCTTGTTTTGGTATTTAAAGTGTGTTAGTATTGCTGCCACGTCATGTTGACTAGTTCCATTGATTGCATGGAAAAGTGATTTCCTGTCTCTAGTTGGCATGTCCACCACACACCATCCAAAAGACATCCCGCCTCGCTGGACCTTGCATGAACTTCACTGACTTCACATGAACTTCACTGACATCACATGAACTTCACTGACATCACATGAACTTCACTGACATCACATGAACTTCACTGACTTCACATGAACTTCACTGACTTCACATGAACTTCACTGACTTCACATGAACTTCACATGAACTTCACTGACATCACATGAACTTCACTGACTTTACATGAACTTCACTGACTTTACATGAACTTCACATGAACTTCACTGACATCACATGAACTTCACTGACTTCACATGAACTTCACATGAACTTTACATGAACTTCACTGACTTTACATGAACTTCACTGACTTTACATGAACTTCACATGAACTTCACTGACTTCACATGAACTTCACATGAACTTCACTGACATCACATGAACTTCACTGACATCACATGAACTTCACTGACTTTACATGAACTTCACTGACTTCACATGAACTTCACATGAACTTCACATGAACTTCACTGACATCACATGAACTTCACTGACTTCACATGAACTTCACATGAACTTCACTGACTTTAGATGAACTTCACTGACTTTACATGAACTTCACTGACTTCACATGAACTTCACTGACTTCACATGAACTTCACATGAACTTCACTGACTTTACATGAACTTCACTGACTTTACATGAACTTCTCTGACTTTACATGAACTTCACTGACTTCACATGAACTTCACTGACATCACATGAACTTCACTGACATCACCCTCTTGCCTGTCACTTCGCCTCCACCAGGCCAACATGCCTGTATGAATTCTGTATTCAAATATTCAACAAAGAGATGGCAGGGAGCATCGTGGGCTGAGATGGTATTTGTTCGTGAATCCCCTGGCGCTCAGATCTCAGAGCCGTTTCAGCCTGGGCCTCTTCATATCAGTGTTATGCATTGTGCTTTCTTAGATGCATCCGTTTTCTCATGAGTTTACAGTTTTCATGGTCCTCATTCATAAAACTGATTGTGCCCGTCTGTCTGTCACTCTCTGCATGGTGGGCATGGTAACTCCCTTGGTGTTGCACCGATCCCAGCCTCCTGTAGACCTTGCAGATTGCGTCTATGTAGATGTATGTCTGATTTGCCATGGCAAGTCTACCTGCAGCAGAACGAGGTTATGAATGTACAAGCTGCAACTTTGAAACTGTATGAGACTATGGCTTTGACAGGGATTGAACTACCATAGTGCTGTGAGCCTCTTCATTGCACAGAATGTGAGGTGCAGCAGAGAGACTGTGCTGCTGGTCAGCCTCCTGTTACTTCCTCTAGCCTTAGTTTCTCTTTTCTTAAAGCCTGTTCATGGCAATATTGCAACGCTGGGTTGTGAAAGACCTTGGTAACTGAAGTAACCTTTCAATCTGGCTTAATTGCGCAAAAACTGTTTTTCTGGGCAATGTGTGTTAGTCTGTGTGCTTGAGTGTGTCAGTCTGTGTGTGTGTGTCCTTATGTGTGTGTGTGACAATGTGTGTGTGTGTCAGTCAGTCAGAGTGTCTGTGGGTTTTTGTCAGTCAGTCAGTCAGTCAGTGTGAGTCAGTATGTGTGTCAGTCAGTGTGTGTTGGTCGGTCGGTCGTTCAGTCAGTCAGTGTGTGTGTGTGTGTGTGTTAGCCAGTCAGTCAGTCAGTCAGTCAGTGTGTGTATCAGTTATTTTTTCTTCTTCAAAAAGGACACAGAATATGGAGGAAATCCTTTTTCCAGTTTTTGGATTGTTTTTGTTTCAGAACCAGCAAAGCTTCCTAAAAGGTCAAACGAACGTTTCCACATTTACTTGTAAACTAACGTATCAATAAGGCGACATTGACACAGAAGCACAATTCTGGGCACATTCAGGAACCGTTACATTGTTCATCATCATCATCATCATGATGAAAAGGTTGGTTGGCTGTATTGTGCCCCTACCGATGCAGTCAAGAGAATATGAAATCTTTTTTTTTTTTCATCACCATCAAGGGATCGTGTGTACAGCCAGTGCCTCACATACAGTGCAGTTTTCAATACGTAAACCTGAGACAGAAAGTAAAACATTTGTCTGGCTGCTAATCAGGGTGACGCCAGCTGAATATCTTCATACGACCAAACGTCAGGGAAAGGGAGAGGAGAGAGGGAAAGACAGAACGAGAGGGGAGGGGTAGCCAAAGAGAGAAAGGACGGAAGGGAGAGAGGTAGGAGTAGAGGAGAAAGGGACGGAGTGAGGGGGTGGAGGGAGAGATTGAGAGAGAGAGAGCGAGAGACAGACAGACCAGCAGTTCTGGGAACAATGAAGTCATGCATCCCCTGAAATCCCATCCTGTTTCCTCTACGATGTCACTTCCCCCAGCTGCAGAGGAAAGCAGCGAGCGAGCAGGGAGAGATGTGGCGCACTGAAGAGGCAGGGAATGCATTGGATTCATGTCTTGCTGTTGTAACACTGTCTACCAGACTCGCTTATATGTGTTTGTAAGTCTCATTTCCAGCAACTTGTATCTCGTGAACCAGTTAAGATAAAGACTTCACAGGTTGGACAAAATGTAACAAGACATGGGACCTAAGTAGCTGCCACATTGAGCTCATTAGACTTTTGTGTTTCCTCATGATTTTGAGATAGTGTCTTCATATCTGATGCACAGCTGTTTTCTGATTCTGTCACTCATGTTCCATTACCAGTGTTTTCCACTGAAATTGTTTGAACCTCCAGCCATAATAATGATACAGACCACACACTTTGAGATTTCAAAAAACAGTAACAAGACACTTTAATTCACTTCCATTTTACAAACCCTTTTATCAGAGGAGCCCGTTCCCCTTCAACAGGGCCCCGGAGCGGTTTTGTTTTTGTTCACAAAATCCTCCTACTATAATCCAATTGGAAATGGGTAGTTGGCCTAATTTAGCTTAATTAACTGGTACACATAATTACACGCACAGCCAATATATGGGTTTGAGAGGCTTTGTGAGGAGATGAAGACGGTGCTGGTCTGCAGTGTGGAAGGTGTTTGAGAGGCTTTGTGAGGAGATGAAGACGGTGCTGCACTGCAGTGTGGAAGGTGTTTGAGAGGCTTTGTGAGGAGATGAAGACGGTGCTGCACTGCAGTGTGGAAGGTGTTTGAGAGGCTTTGTGAGGAGATGAAGACGGTGCTGGTCTGCAGTGTGGAAGGTGTTTGAGAGGCTTTGTGAGGAGATGAAGACGGTGCTGCACTGCAGTGTGGAAGGTGTTTGAGAGGCTTTGTGAGGAGATGAAGACGGTGCTGCACTGCAGTGTGGAAGGTGTTTGAGAGGCTTTGTGAGGAGATGAAGACGGTGCTGCACTGCAGTGTGGAAGGTGTTTGAGAGGCTTTGTGAGGAGATGAAGACGGTGCTGCACTGCAGTGTGGAAGGTGTTTGAGAGGCTTTGTGAGGAGATGAAGACGGTGCTGGTCTGCAGTGTGGAAGGTGTTTGAGAGGCTTTGTGAGGAGATGAAGACGGTGCTGGTCTGCAGTGTGGAAGGTGTTTGAGAGGCTTTGTGAGGAGATGAAGACGGTGCTGGTCTGCAGTGTGGAAGGTGTTTGAGAGGCTTTGTGAGGAGATGAAGACGGTGCTGCACTGCAGTGTGGAAGGTGTTTGAGAGGCTTTGTGAGGAGATGAAGACGGTGCTGGTCTGCAGTGTGGAAGGTGTTTGAGAGGCTTTGTGAGGAGATGAAGACGGTGCTGGTCTGCAGTGTGGAAGGTGTTTGAGAGGCTTTGTTAGGAGATGAAGACGGTGCCGGTCTGCAGTGTGGAAGGAGTGCTAACTAAATCATCCAGACTGATTCTCTCTCATTGGCAACATGATCAGAGACACACAGTTTCAATGCTGAGATAAAACAAACGAAGGCTGTAAAGCTTTAAATGTTTAACATATAAATCCTAAATGGCTGTGGTATTTCAGTTAACGTTTAGCTGAAAATCACCTTTTTTTTAACTGCGTTGATTTAAAAAAAAAATAATAATTTCAATGTTTATATATTATTGATTGCAAAACCATTGTAAATTGTGGTACCAATTCAAAAAAGAAATAGAATGATGACAATAAATACAAAATCAAGTCTATGTTTTTACTGAAAAGACCTGCCATAACACTGTCAATAGTGTGTAGAGCCATCTTGTGTGATTACCCAAACTAGAGGGAGTTAGTAAAATCATTTTGGATGATGGAATTACTACAGTAAAATGATTACACCTCAAGAAACAACCCTTAAATGAACTGTAGCTCACAAAATAGTTCAAGAAATGTGCAGTTTTGAAAGAAACACATGCTATAACAACATGCTTTTCCATTTCAAAGCATGATTGACTGACATGCTTCAGCCAGTAACATGACCCAGAAGACACTGCAGATAACTCAAGAATAAGACCTAGAAATTGAGCTTCCTTTAACCTAGTAGTAGCAGGTCACTCTGATCACGCGTCTGTTTCCTCTGACGCTCGTCTGCAGGTCTCTCTGATCACGCCTCTGTTTCCCCTGACACTCGTCTGCAGGTCTCTCTGATCGCGGCTTTGTTTCCTCTGACACTCGGCTGCAGGTCTCTGTGATCGCGGCTCTGTTTCCCCTGACACTCGTCTGCAGGTCTCTCTGATCACGCCTCTGTTTCCTCTGACACTCGGCTGCAGGTCTCTCTGATCACGGCTCTGTTTCCTCTGACACTCGTCTGCAGGTCTCTCTGATCGCGCCTCTGTTTCCCCTGACACTCGGCTGCAGGTCTCTGATCGCGGCTCTGTTTCCTCTGACGCTCGTCTGCAGGTCTCTCTGATCGCGGCTCTGTTTCCTCTGACACTCGGCTGCAGGTCTCTCTGATCACGCCTCTGTTTCCTCTGACACTCGGCTGCAGGTCTCTCTGATCACGGCTCTGTTTCCTCTGACACTCGGCTGCAGGTCTCTGTGATCGCGGCTCTGTTTCCTTTGACACTCGTCTGCAGGTCTCTCTGATCACGGCTCTGTTTCCTCTGACACTCGGCTGCAGGTCTCTTTGATCACGGCTCTGTTTCCTCTGACACTCGTCTGCAGGTCTCTCTGATCACGCCTCTGTTTCCTCTGACACTCGGCTGCAGGTCTCTTTGATCGCGGCTCTGTTTCCTCTGACACTCGGCTGCAGGTCTCTTTGATCGCGGCTCTGTTTCCTCTGACACTCGGCTGCAGGTCTCTTTGATCGCGGCTCTGTTTCCTCTGACACTCGGCTGCAGGTCTCTTTGATCGCGGCTCTGTTTCCTCTGACACTCGGCTGCAGGTCTCTTTGATCGCGGCTCTGTTTCCTCTGACACTCGGCTGCAGGTCTCTTTGATCGCGGCTCTGTTTCCTCTGACACTCGGCTGCAGGTCTCTTTGATCGCGGCTCTGTTTCCTCTGACACTCGGCTGCAGGTCTCTTGATCACGTTTTTTTTTAACCCCCCTGGTATTTCACAGTCATGACTTCAGAGGAACGCCTGGTGAAGGTTGTGCTTCACAATCATTAAGTAACAAGTAGCTTCAAATTAATTGATATTCCCTCCTTGTCTTCTCATGTGTTTGCAATCGTTGTGAGTGCAGAATCCTAAGAATCCGGTTCTGAATTCCACTCAAATCACATGACGAGGTGGCCTTTCAATTGCGCCAGCCCATTCGAAAGGCCATGCTGTCATGTGATTTGAACTGAATGAGGAAGGATGTTAGACAGATATGTAGAAACAAAATAAAGTCAATATTGGAGTAAGAGAACCCAAAACCACTCGACATAATTACAAACATGAAAAGGCAAGGGAAAGGGGAAAATAAAAGAAAAGACATTTGAAGCTTCGTTCTGTTTAACAGCAGAACGTCACGGAAGTTTAGGAGGGTGTCAGTCCTGCCTTCACAGACAAGCTCCGTCTCTGTATGCTGCACAATCATCAGCACAGAATGGGACTGAGCTTTTTACAGATGTGGCCCTCGGGCCCGTCTCTGTTTCATCTATATCTGCTGTCGATGGATCGAATTCATTTTAAGTAGGGTTTATTGACGGTTCATTTATGGTTATAAACTGGGATCAGGTTTGAGATATCTGAGTTATCTGAAGTAATATCTTTTCTTGTTTAGATCCACTCTGTTGATTTGTTTCCTGTTTCAGTCATCGAAGCAGAAGTTTGAACCAATTTAATAATGGATGTAAGAAATACATCAGTAAGAAATCCTGTACAGAACAAAAGTGCTATTTCTTTCATGAAGGCCTTTTCTGGTACCCAGTGTGTGTATGAGAACACACCCACCCCTGGGGGCTGGTGACGCATTGACAGTAAGTTGCCTGTGTGACAGTAAAGGCCTGTGAAAGCAAAGGACTGCACAGCTCCCAGCGCTTCACACTTGCATTAAAAAATGTTAAACGGAAACCTCCGCTCAGTCCACTTCTCCCCTTCCCCCCTCAACCACAAAAACCATAAGCTATGTTTGTGACTGAACGTCAGACCCTGTACCCAGGCTGCACACACACTGAGCTGAGCCCCAGCCTGGGAGACGTGCAGTGCAGTGCCGGTGCTAGGATTTACTGGGCCCTGGTGCAAGAGTGTGAAATAGAACCCCCCCCCCCCCCTAAAAAAAAAAACGTGCAGCACAACCTAAAAAAAATTCTATAAAGAAACCTGTCTGCATTTCAAAACTTAGCCCATAGTACAAATTCATTCAACACACTCATAAGCAGAAATCAACACACTTAACAAATGAATATCCCAAAAACATGTCTTTGTACTGTTGGTTAGTATCACATCTGCCAGCAGAGCAATCACATGACTAGGGCTGGCTGGGGATGGTGTTGTGGGCTTGTTTTGTTCAGTCAGTGTTTGCTGGCTGGGGATGGTGTTGTGGGCTTGTTTTGTTCAGTCGGTGTTTGCTGGCTGGGGATGGTGTTGTGGGCTTGTTTTGCTCAGTCGGTGTTTGCTGGCTGGGGATGGTGTTGTGGGCTTGTTTTGCTCAGTCAGTGTTTGCTGGCTGGGGATGGTGTTGTGGGCTTGTTTTGTTCAGTCAGTGTTTGCTGGCTGGGGATGGTGTTGTGGGCTTGTTTTGTTCAGTAAGTGTTTGCTGGCTGGGGATGGTGTTGTGGGCTTGTTTTGTTCAGTCAGTGTTTGCTGGCTGGGGATGGTGTTGTGGGCTTGTTTTGCTCAGTCAGTGTTTGCTGGCTGGGGATGGTGTTGTGGGCTTGTTTTGTTCAGTCAGTGTTTGCTGGCTGGGGATGGTGTTGTGGGCTTGTTTTGTTCAGTAAGTGTTTGCTGGCTGGGGATGGTGTTGTGGGCTTGTTTTGCTCAGTCGGTGTTTGCTGGCTGGGGATGGTGTTGTGGGCTTGTTTTGTTCAGTCAGTGTTTGCTGGCTGGGGATGGTGTTGTGGGCTTGTTTTGCTCAGTCAGTGTTTGCTGGCTGGGGATGGTGTTGTGGGCTTGTTTTGCTCAGTCAGTGTTTGCTGGCTGGGGATGGTGTTGTGGGCTTGTTTTGTTCAGTCAGTGTTTGCTGGCTGGGGATGGTGTTGTGGGCTTGTTTTGTTCAGTAAGTGTTTGCTGGCTGGGGATGGTGTTGTGGGCTTGTTTTGTTCAGTCAGTGTTTGCTGGCTGGGGATGGTGTTGTGGGCTTGTTTTGCTCAGTCAGTGTTTGCTGGCTGGGGATGGTGTTGTGGGCTTGTTTTGTTCAGTCAGTGTTTGCTGGCTGGGGATGGTGTTGTGGGCTTGTTTTGTTCAGTCAGTGTTTGCTGGCTGGGGATGGTGTTGTGGGCTTGTTTTGTTCAGTAAGTGTTTGCTGGCTGGGGATGGTGTTGTGGGCTTGTTTTGCTCAGTCGGTGTTTGCTGGCTGGGGATGGTGTTGTGGGCTTGTTTTGCTCAGTCAGTGTTTGCTGGCTGGGGATGGTGTTGTGGGCTTGTTTTGTTCAGTCAGTGTTTGCTGGCTGGGGATGGTGTTGTGGGCTTGTTTTGTTCAGTCAGTGTTTGCTGGCTGGGGATGGTGTTGTGGGCTTGTTTTGCTCAGTCGGTGTTTGCTGGCTGGGGATGGTGTTGTGGGCTTGTTTTGTTCAGTCAGTGTTTGCTGGCTGGGGATGGTGTTGTGGGCTTGTTTTGCTCAGTCAGTGTTTGCTGGCTGGGGATGGTGTTGTGGGCTTGTTTTGCTCAGTCAGTGTTTGCTGGCTGGGGATGGTGTTGTGGGCTTGTTTTGCTCAGTCAGTGTTTGCTGGCTGGGGATGGTGTTCTCAGCTGTCTGCTCTGCAATCTCCCAGTGGAATGTGTGTGGGCTTCTGGCTTGCAGAAGCGTGCCTCTCTGCTCTGGTTCACCATTGTTCCCCCTTTCCAGTTTGGAATAATTCTGGGAGTGATCAGGAGTGGGCGGCCGCCAAGGAACAGGCTCTTGACCCTTGAACTCTGGAGGCTGAGTTGCGATAAACCATTAATTTGTGATCATGAATATTCATAGTGCAGTCTTTTTATGGGTAATGGAAGCAAATTCAGATTTGAAATGAATATTTAGTTTGTACATAAAACAAAGTCTTTAAAACAGTCAGCCTATAGTCCGGCTGGATTAACTGAAGCTAATTATGCTGTAGCTTGGGGACCCAGCCCAGCTGGGGTCCACGCAAGTGTGTCCACTGTTTGGGACATTTTACAAAAACTGCATATTTTGGTTTATCAGTTACACCGCGCATGATAAAGTGACTGTAGATGTGTGAATCCTGCTCAGTTTGCACATTTCATCTCTTTCAGCTTAGGGACAACTTTAAAACCTGTACTGCCTGATATATGTGCACAGTATGCCTCCTTAAATATTTTGAAGCTTTCTCTTTACTAGAGTGTAGAACTCAAAATAAAAGGCCCATGATGTGTGGAGTGGAACATGTATACAGGAAACTAAAGCTAGTCTTTTCTTGCCACACTTTCTGATGAGAGTGAAGTAACAAGAGACTAATGGTCACGTTTGCCACACAGAGCTCACGCAGGAAGCAGCTCTAACGTCTACATGTCTGCCTTGGAGTGAAGCTACAGTGCTTGCATATTGAAATGCAACACTTCAGTAATGCCTTGGACAGGAGCTTGTTTTATTTCTGCTAGTGAAGGGCTCGTTCTTGTGTTGTGTTTCTTAAGCATTCTTTTTGTACTCTACTGCCTGGGACTGGAGCTTCTTGTCATTTCTTTGACACAGGACTGCATAGTTTTATGTTCTACAGTCCCACAGATGTTTGAATGTAAATTATAATTATCGTTATCAATCGTGGGATGTCCTGATCAATCATGAGCTGTAATTGTTATCAATCGCATGTGATTTCTATCGCGTGGCAGTAAAGGCATTATTAGTTTAAAAAGCCTTACTGGTTGTTGTGGAAGATTGTGTTTGCAGGTGGCCCTCAAAACATGGCATAGCATGGGTCCCGCGTCCTTTAATCTGGGCCTGTCTGTAGTTTTACCTCCAGGTCCGGAGCGTCCCATCACGGTCCTGGAGGCCCACTCCACTCCAAGTTTAACAGGTAAAATGAGATCATGAACTACTTTAGGAAGTTTCATTGGTTCAATGAAACAATTTAGATAGGGGTTGGAACCAGGACCAGTACAGCCACCGTTGCCCCCGCTCTAAGTGAATCGGTGGACCAGTCCGCTGTGTCACCACTGAGCCACTTCTGTTTTCACAGTATCGTCTTTCCTCTCAAGAGTTATTTGTGTAGTTTGTTTCTGTTAAACACAAACGTCTGCATTCTTTGTAAAAGTTCTCTATTTTATTGCAAGCTGTCCAAGTGATCTGACCTCCGTGTACTTCTGCTGAATCCAGCTGTCCTTGTCAAGCCAGGAAAGGGTTAAGAAGTTTCCTTGTCATTTAACACTGTTCCCATTCAGCACATAATGAATGAGAAATCATCCACACTGTGCATCCCGTTACTGTGCTAATGAATACATCAGAGAGCGACCCTGCCCTGATATCTCCAGGGCTGATCAATCCGCACCCCAAAAAGAACATTCCATTACATCAGCTGTGTGTGCTTTACCTGCGCTTGATAGAACCCGAACCTGTACTGGTATTTACTGTAAGCAACAGCTGCAGGGTGCATCGAGTGTACAAGGACACAACAGCATTCCGAGTGGAAAATCTGAGACACTCTCAAGACTTTAATAAAGACTCTGTTATGTGCTGCTTCCCATAGTAAAGTAATAGTGTAATAAAGCATATTCAAAGCATAGGTAAGCATTGTACCCATGGGAAAAGCACAGGCCTGCAAAGCCGCTATTGTGACGTCATACACCCAGTTTGCTCCCCTTTTTACCTTGGCAGCTTGATAGAATAGTGATATTGGGATATTTTCACACAGGCTGGATTGTGCCTCGGCCACACAGCCTGCTAAGAGAGAAAAACACATGGAAAGAACCCCAGTGCCCCTATTACAGCAGTGTAATTTTACAAGAGTAGTGGGGACTGTGGGGTCGGTGGGAGCTTGCAGGGGTCCTAACACCAAACAGAGGCCCTCGCAGAACCCGAGCGTCCTCTCTCACACACACACACACACACACACACTCTCACACACACACACATAAACAGAACCCCAGCGTCCTCTCAGTCCCCTCACTCACACGCGCACACACACACACAGAACCCCAGCATCCTCTCAGTCCTCACACGCTCTCACACACACACACACACACACACAGAACCCCAGCATCCTCTCAGTCCTCACACTCTCTCACACACACATAAACAGAACCGCAACGTCCTCTGAGTCCCCGCACACTCTCTCACACACACACACAGATCCCCAGCATCCTCTCAGTCCTCACACTCTGTCACACACACACACACACACACACAGAACCCCAGCGTCCTCTCAGTCCCCTCACTCACACACACACACATAAACAGAACCCCAGCGTCCTCTCAGTTCCCGCACGCTCTCTCACACACACACACACACACAAACAGAACCCCAGCGTCCTCTCAGTCCCCACTCTCACACACACACACACACACAGAACCCCAGCATCCTCTCAGTCCTCACACTCTCTCACACACGCACACACACACACAGAACCCCAGCGTCCTCTCAGTCCCCTCACTCACACGCGCACACACACACACAGAACCCCAGCATCCTCTTAGTCCTCACACGCTCTCACACACGCGCACACACACACAAACAGAACCCCAGCGTCCTCTCAGTCCCCTCACTCACTCACACACACACAGACAAACACAACCCCAGCATCCTCTCAGTCCTCACACGCTCTCACACACACACACACACACACACACACACACACACACACAAACAGAACCCCAGCGTCCTCTCAGTCCCCTTCGCTCTCTCACTCTCACACACACACACACAAACAGAACCCCAGCGTCCTCTCAGTCCCCGCACGCTCTCTCCTCTCACACACGCACACACACAAACAGAACCCCAGCGTCCTCTCAGTCCCCTCTCGCTCTCTCACACACGCACACACACAAACAGAACCCCAGCGTCCTCTCAGTCCCCTCTCGCTCTCTCACACACGCACACACACACACACAGAACCCCAGCATCCTCTCAGTCCCCGCTCGCTCTCTCACACACGCACACACACACAAACAGAACCCCAGCGTCCTCTCAGTCCCCGCACGCTCTCTCCTCTCACACACACACACACACAAACAGAACCCCAGCGTCCTCTCAGTCCCTTCACTCACACACGCACACACACAAGCAGAACCCCAGCGTCCTCTCAGTCCCTCGCGACGCTCTCACACACGCACACACACACAAACAGAACACCCAGCGTCCTCTCAGTCCCCACACGCTCTCTCACACACGCACACACACACAAACAGAACACCCAGCGTCCTCTCAGTCCCCACACGCTCTCTCACACACGCACACACACACAAACAGAACACCCAGCGTCCTCTCAGTCCCCGCACGCTCTCTCACACACGCACACACACACAAACAGAACACCCAGCGTCCTCTCAGTCCCCGCACGCTCTCTCACACACGCACACACACACAAACAGAACACCCAGCGTCCTCTCAGTCCCCACACGCTTCTCACACACACACACACACACAAACAGAACACCCAGCGTCCTCTCAGTCCCCACACGCTCTCTCACACACGCACACACACACAAACAGAACACCCAGCGTCCTCTCAGTCCTCAGACGCTCTCACACACGCACACACACACAAACAGAACCCCAGCGTCCTCTCAGTCCCCTCTCGCTCTCTCACACACGCACACACACACACAGAACCCCAGCGTCCTCTCAGTCCCCGCTCGCTCTCTCACACACGCACACACACACAAACAGAACACCCAGCGTCCTCTCAGTCCCCACACGCTCTCTCACACACGCACACACACACAAACAGAACACCCAGCGTCCTCTCAGTCCCCGCACGCTCTCTCACACACGCACACACACACACAAACAGAACCCCAGCGTTCTCTCAGTCCCCGCATGCTCTCTCACACACGCACACACACAGAGCACCACTGTTTATTACACACAACAGGGCAGCAGGGAGCTTCTTTCCTGAACAAGTGGCGTTTGTTCACTCCCTCTCAATCACAGTGAAATATTATCTGAATTATACTGGCTATTAACACTCGCATTCCTCCAGCACCTCATTAAAGCAGCTGCAGACTAACATATCCATCTACAGCAGCTGGAATCAGGCACAGAGTGTCCTGTAGTCCAGTCTAGTGGCTCTCAGAGAGAGAAATAAAGAGAGAAAGAGCTGGGCTGCAGTGTGGCAGGCAATGGGTTTGAGGAGCTCAGTGGTTGGAGAAAGAGCTGGGCTGCAGTGTGGCAGGCAATGGGTTTGAGGAGCTCAGTGGTTGGAGAAAGCGCTGGGCTGCAGTGTGGCAGGCAATGGGTTTGAGGAGCTCTGTCATTAGCGAAAGAATGAATGAGTAATTTATAATAAAGGATTCTCCTTTTAATGGTTTCATATTGCATTCGCTGAGTTCTTTACATGAAGTCATTAGCTGAAATGTTTATCCCACTGGCTCTAATAGTTTTACCTCCCTCACTGTTCAACAGCAATCTCTTTAAATATCATCTGTAGATTTTTCTGTACAAAAAAACCTGCCTTGGTTTAATGTATTTTGCTGTAATGCCATATCAAGCATTTGGAAGCCTAGTTATTTTGATATCTTGCTGGATGTTCTTGTTCTTTTATGAGGTGGGGTTTTCGTCTCCTCCTTTTCTTACATGTTTTTGATTTTTGATAGCGAGCAGACCTGTAAGTGCAATACTGCAGCAGCACAGGAAATAGGGGTTTTCATTTTGTAATTTTTGTGTATTTTCTGAGAGAAAACGTTACGGAAATTGAACCAAAATTGGTGACTTTAAACAGTAAGTAGCGTGGTTTTGAGAAATACAGCGTTGTATATCCCCACGTGTTGCTACAAGAGCGATAAAAAAATAACACAACAAGTACTCTGGCTTTTCTGTTCCGTACCACATCATGCATTGTTATTGCTGTGTTACCTGTTGATAATGTGGGCAATAATCCTTAACTATGGCCAAAGGTCTTGCATCATGCCCTATAAATTTAATAATGTTACGTTGACATATTGAAATTACATATCGCTTTGTAGTTTTCCAAAAACTGAAAAATGTGACATTTTGAAATCTAACATGAAATACTGTACTACAGTAATCCGTTGCATATCCGCCTGCCGTGAGACCAGAGTAAGGGCGGGTAAATGAATCCTGTTTTAAATACCATGATACACAGCTGTAACAATTATTATTGTAGCGACCCGGACACCTGGGGGCTCAGAAGAGCCGCTGCTGTGGTTGTTATGTGTTGTACGCGTTGTGTGTATTTTTAGGCTGGTGTGCATGTGAGTGTGTATGCGCAGCCGGGAGTGAATGGGGTTCGTTAGATTGCACGGCTGCATGTCTGAGTGGAGGAGGAGGAGGAGCTGTTAAAGTGTGTGAGAAGCTGAGTGAGAGACAGTCCCTACAGTGTGAGATTGGAAGCCAGCTACAGTTATCTGTGCTTAATAAATAAAAGACTGAACAACACTCCCCTTGTCAGCGACTTTATTGCTGGCGCCACAAAGAAAAGGGACGGCACTACATTATATTCACACAATCATGGTTTTGAGATTCAGCTTTTATTAGGGAGCCCCCCTAAATCCCTTGCTTAGAAAGATACAGGGTATTAATGCTTGTGACAGAGTAGCCGTCTGCAGTGTGGGTGCGTGCATGCAAAACTTTTGGCCATATATGTAAGTACATATGTTTCGCAACCCCGCTACGTATGAAAGTTTCCAAACGAGAGGAGGCCATTCGGCCCATCTTGCTCGTTTGGTTGTTAGTGGCTGATTGATCCCAGTAGCGTACTCTTTCTTTCCACTTCTACCGCTGGGCTTGACCCTCGCACAACGCAAGCGAGCGTCTGAACCACGATGAAACAGAGCCAGCCCGTCTGCATTCCTGGAGCTTCTACCCCCTCTCTGACGGGATGGAATCTGTAACAGCACTGCATTAAACCATTTCAACTCCTCAGAGTCTTGATTTTTATACAGGGATATGTGACCCTGTGTGCGTGCGTGCCCTGGTTTGTAATCTCGGTCACCATTCAGCAACAGAGGGAGGTTTGATTCTTTCCAGTCACACAGTATTGTTTTCTTTGCCAGCATGCCTGTTTGAAAGTGTTCCCCTTTCCCTGTACTGGGTATATTCATATTAGATATTGTCTTTAACCTCAAATATGAAGCTCTTTATCTTGCCACTTCCACACAGCGCTGAGTCGCTGTTTTCCAGGGCAGCTGTATGCTTGTGTACTCCTGTCCTGCTGTCTCACAGGAAGCAGTCTGTTTCCATGGTAACAGGGGAGGGAGATGCTGCATGTCAACATGGCAGCAGCTCAGACCTGGTCTCCATGGAAACAGTGAGAGATTCCACCACACCATTGTTTTGTTTTTGAATATATTTTTGTATTGGTTTTCAGTTGTACTAGTAATTCCATGTTTACAATAACATCTTCCGCAACAACAGAAATGTTTGGTATTCTAATGTTAGGCATTTTTCTGCTTTTAATTAAATATGAATTAATATTACATTGTGATTTATACCTCAACTCAAAATAACAGAACCACAATCTAACCATCCAGACCTTTCAAACACTAATGCTGTTTTTTCTTTTTAAATTTAGTCATCGCCAATGGTTTTTACCCCAGTTTTCTCCCCAATTAGGAATGCCCAATTATTATTTTTATCCCGGTTCACCGCTGCAACCCCCGCGACTGGAACGGCGGCAGACACGCGTGTCCTCCGAAACGTGTCCTGCCAAGCCGTCTTTTTTCGCTTTATAGGTCTACTGTGAAGCCACCAGACTCATAGGAGGACAGCACAGATCTGAGTGGCTTCCACAGCAGACCTGCAGACGCCCTATCTGACACAGGAGTCGCTGGTGTGCGGTGAGCCGAGGATTGGGCTGTGTTTGCAGGAGGTGTTACTGAGGGCTGTGTTTGCAGGTGTTACTGAGGGCTGTGTTTGCAGGAGGTGTTACTGAGGGCTGTGTTTGCAGGAGGTGTTACTGAGGGCTGTGTTTGCAGGAGGTGTTACTGAGGGCTGTGTTTGCAGGAGGTGTTACTGAAGGCTGTGTTTGCAGGAGGTGTTACTGAGGGCTGTGTTTGCAGGAGGTGTTACTGAGGGCTGTGTCTGCAGGAGGTGTTACTGAGGGCTGTGTTTGCAGGAGGTGTTACTGAGGGCTGTGTTTGCAGGTGTTACTGAGGGCTGTGTCTGCAGGTGTTACTGAGGGCTGTGTTTGCAGGAGGTGTTACTGAGGGCTGTGTTTGCAGGAGGTGTTACTGAGGGCTGTGTCTGCAGGAGGTGTTACTGAGGGCTGTGTTTGCAGGAGGTGTTACTGAGGGCTGTGTCTGCAGGAGGTGTTACTGAGGGCTGTGTCTGCAGGAGGTGTGTGATGGGGTACACCTCGTCCCTGTATTATTTGTATATTTTGTATTATTATTATTATTATTATTATTATTATTATTATTATTATTATTGTTGTTGTAGTTTTATGCAGGCGGACAAAGCCGTCCGTCTTAGTTATTATTTTAAGATGATGGCGAAAAGCCGTGTCTTTGTTTATTGTGTTTAATTATTTATTTAAAAACTCGTAGCACGGGTGACCATCTCCCGAAGTTAATTCATTGATTAATTGTTGCTAATCGGAGATGGTCACCTGTATAAAACCGCAGCTTTTCTGCGCCTGGAGAGAGAGAGTTCAGGGTGTAAGGAACGAGAGAGTTAAGGAGAGAAAGAGCTTAAAAGAAACAACTGCTATTGTGCTGGAACAGCCAGCACAATATTTGTGAGTACAACTGTTTATGGGTTTGTTTTGTTTGGCCAACGTGCCCTTTTGTTTGATGTAAAGTGTTTTTGTTTATTATTTGATTTATTATATTAAAACCCGAGCGCAAACGCGTCTCGTTTCCCCTACTTACCTTTGCTGCCTTTGTTTTGTGTTGCTTCTTCCTGGTCCGTGACATCAGCACTGCAACCACTCTGCCACAAGGTGTTACTGAGGGCTGTGTCTGCAGGAGGTGTTACTGAGGGCTGTGTCTGCAGGAGGTGTTACTGAGGGCTGTGTTTGCAGGAGGTGTTACTGAGGGCTGTGTTTGCAGGTGTTACTGAGGGCTGTGTTTGCAGGTGTTACTGAGGGCTGTGTTTGCAGGAGGTGTTACTGAGGGCTGTGTTTGCAGGAGGTGTTACTGAGGGCTGTGTTTGCAGGAGGTGTTACTGAGGGCTGTGTTTGCAGGTGTTACTGAGGGCTGTGTTTGCAGGTGTTACTGAGGGCTGTGTTTGCAGGAGGTGTTACTGAGGGCTGTGTTTGCAGGAGGTGTTACTGAGGGCTGTGTTTGCAGGAGGTGTTACTGAGGGCTGTGTTTGCAGGAGGTGTTACTGAGGGCTGTGTCTGCAGGTGTTACTGAGGGCTGTGTCTGCAGGTGTTACTGAGGGCTGTGTTTGCAGGAGGTGTTACTGAGGGCTGTGTTTGCAGGAGGTGTTACTGAGGGTTGTGTTTGCAGGTGTTACTGAAGGCTGTGTTTGCAGGAGGTGTTACTGAGGGCTGTGTTTGCAGGAGGTGTTACTGAGGGCTGTGTTTGCAGGAGGTGTTACTGAGGGCTGTGTTTGCAGTAGGTAGTTAGCACTCTCAGAACCCCGCCATCTTAGCTAGTTAAACTCCATCTCAGGCCAAAACATGAGTGTACTTGGCTAATCAGCCTGAAGCAATGCATTTCGTAATGTATCAAACTGTTCATACAAGGGAAGTGAAGGCAGCTGCTGTCAGCTTCATTTGAGCAGACAAGTCGGCGAGTGACACACAGCGCTCGTCTCCCTGTCCGCTCTGAAACCACAAACTCAGACCCCCCGGCTCGCTGTGTGCCGCCTTCGTCACGTAGCTAATTATTCTTACCTGTGGTGCACCTCCAGTCACTAGAGGGCTCAGATGTGCAGTTCTGAAAGAAGCACCTGTATTTTCTTATTTCAAGACATGATACTCGGTACTGCTATAGGTTAAAGAAAGTTATCCGTTCTATGTTCTCAGAAATCTTTTACACTTGCACTTCCTGGGTCATTTTACCTAAGCAGTGCATTCTGGGTGAAAGCATGTTGCTGTTCGAAAGCACTTAACAGGAAAGATCTCTTCAACCTAGCGTAGTTTCTTTTCAAAACTGGACTTTTGAGAGCTCTGTAGCTAATGCAAGAGGTATGAGAAAGGCTATCAAATCGAGTGGGTTATTATGAAATGAAAGGCAGTCACTCTGCTTGTTTCACAGGATTGGTTATCACACTTAGAATTACTTATTTATAGTACACAAGGAATTGAGCGCTTGTTCAAATGGTGTCTTCTGAGAGTAATGTATTCTATGACTCAAGTATCACGAGGAAACGGACAATTCGGATGACCAGGTCCAATCTGTCAGTAAATTTTAATCCCTGTTTCGTACACCTCATTGTAAAAATAAGAAAGGTAGCATCATTTTATCTGTGGGACAGAAATGTCCCTTGTACTTTAAAGGGTTAAAACATTCAAACACACTTGATTCACTATCTGTGTGTGTGTGTGTGTGTCTGTCTGTCTGACTGAGTGGCGGTGCAGTGGTATGTTTTGTGTGGTGTTTCGACTGCAGTGACATTTATAAATGCCCTATATTTAATTATTGAGCTGTCATGAGATTTGTGGCACTCGCTCCTGTGTAGCTGTAGACACTCTCGCAACGGACAGCTCTGAGGAAGAGGATGTGGGGGAACTTTATTTTTAGTTGACATATTTGTAATCTGTTTAAAATTAATTTCTTCATTTTGGGCTCTATGCATTAAATACTGCAAATTCGTAGCATCCTGCCTTTGTAGAATCTGCGTGCGATGTACTAAACATCTCTTAGTCATGAACAACTACAGTAAAATCACCGCAAGTTTACAAGCAGCATAAAATACTGCTCATTATACACGAGAGAGCGGAGTTTGCATCTCATTATAAATAGATTCGCAGCGATTTAGAACATCCTTCCGGAAGTAAAGTAAACATTACAATTTAATAATGGGTAACGCAAACACACCCAAAAACACGCAAGACAAGTTTATATGGATTTTAGTTGTACAAAGGAAGAAAATACAGTACGCATCGTAGACTCACGCAAGTAAATACTTTTTGGCGTATTTAAGTTGTCTATGCACTGCACCCAGGGGTCTTCTGGCTCTGGATGGGTTGAATATGATATTGTGAAGAACAGTATCGAGCATTTTGCTCTGTGCTGCAAAGCTGCTCAAGGTACGAAAGAAAACTCAATGATACATAGAGCCCATTAACTATAGTTCATATTTCAGCTGTCAAAAAATGCCAGCACTGCACCTAATCTCATGCCAGCACTGCACCTAATCTCACTGTCCCCTGATTGAATGAAGTGAGGAAGGCTGTTCAGTGCAGGGCAGTTAGGTTAATCCAGACAAGCTCAAAGCAGAAAGGAGACTTTAAACTGGAATGCAAATAAAAGGAAATTCACTGAAGCCAGGTAAAGATTTTGAGAGAATGAGAAGAAGTCAGTGTTGGAGGAACTGAAGCCAGGTCAGCTGTGCAGGATTGCAGGTGCCACTGAATAGAATAGGGCGGACATTTTGAAGCTGCTCTCCAAATAGAAACCGTTGTTTAAACACAAACTCAAATTGCTGTAATTAAAGCTTCTGGAATCCAAATGGTTTGGGTTCCACTGTTAATTTCTTTCCTCCAGTGATTGCAGAGTGCCTGCCCTTGTCTCCTGGGACAGCTGCTATGTAAACTGTGCTCTCCAGCCGGCCTCGGTGCCTGGGCTGTGTTCATCACCGTGGATGGGATTCCTGTCCTTGGGCTCCCACTCTCTTTCGGTAGAAAGTGTTTGATCCCCAGGAAAACAGGAAGCGCAGCGTTTTACATTCCTGCTCTGGCTTCCTGTCGCACCCTCAATGGGGAGAGATAGAGGCGCACCAGTAAACAGCCTCCCCCAGAGAGAGGTGTGTGTGTGTGTGAGGAATACATTATAGTATTGTGTTTATTTTGAGCCAGCTTGGATTCTTCAGTGAAACATCATTAAATCCTGTTCATTGTGCCACAGTTTGTCAGTAAAAGTGTTAGGTTAGGTGTTTCTGACGAGCTGAAAGACAGCCTGACTGTAGACAAGCTGGGTGTCGATCCTGTCTAACACCTGCCTTGTATCAGCCCTGAGTATACTGTAGACTGCACACTGTACACTAGAGTGCACACTGTAGACCGTACACTAGACTGCACACTGTACACGGCACACTGTACACTAGACTGCACACAGCACACTGTACACTGCACACTGTACACTAGACTGCACACAGCACACTGTATACTGCACGCTGTAGACTGCACACTGTAGACTGCACACTGCACACTGTACACTAGACTGCACACTGCACCCTGTAGACTGCACACAGCACACTGCACAATGTACACTAGACTGCACACTGCACACTGTAGACTGCACACTGTAGACTGTACACTGCATAATGTAGACTGCACACTGTAGAATCTAGACTGTACTGTGGCTCCTGCTGCTCTTGAGTGGAGAAGTGAGAGGTTTCTTACTGTCCCTTTCTGACAGCTGAGACGTGGCCCTCCTGTCTGGTTTTCGAAGGGTTTTGAGTTGAGATTGTTGAGACAGGAGCACGTGAACACTTACTTAACACTTGTGGTGATACGTTTCATCTGATCAACAGGGTGTTAACAGTGCAGATAAGAATACAGAAATGACACGTATCCAGGTGATGACACTGGCGATTACTGCTGTGACGTAATCATCCACATTATGAATTATGAATGTCCTGTGCCTTTGGAGTGCATTCTGCTTCTTTGGAGTGCATTCTGCTTCTTTGGAGTGCATTCTGCTTCTTTGGAGTGCATTCTGCTTCTTTGGAGTGCATTCTGCTTCTTTGGAGTGCATTCCGATTCTTTGGAGTGCATTCCGATTCTTTGGAGTGCATTCCGATTCTTTGGAGTGCATTCTGCTTCTTTGGAGTGCATTCCGATTCTTTTTTCCCCCAGAGTGGGATTGTAGCTGCTTGTGTGATGAAGGTTGTTCTCACATACAGTACTAAGCTTGTCAGTAACATGTTAGCCCCACCTGTGTGTGTTGTAAAGCTCAGGACACTTTGGTAACTGTTGCAGTAACTTATCAACATTTTACATTTTTTTCAACTAGCTGCTGAGATGGGGAGTGTTGATCTGTGTTGCGTGAGCTTTGCACACGGTGAAAATCATTTCAAAATGTCCATGTGGAATTCCCACAAGAAAAAGAAACCCTGTATTTGTGAGTGTACTTCCCCCTGCACAGCTGTACATGCAGTAAGCTATCCCCACTCATCCCTGGTGACAGGGATGTAGTGGAGGCTGTCAGACACACATCATACTTGGTCTGTTTCCATTTCTATGAAATTCCATCTGTATGTTGCACTTGCATTTTAAGAAGCAACTTGAGAACACAAAAGTCACATAAATCAGTCATTTGAATGAATCTGCTTCACTGACTCCTCCTCGTTTGCATACCTCATGACATCTAGGTAACTGTCCATTACCATTTTGTTTTTGGATTCTATTCTGTCCATGCTGTTGATGTTTGATTTGGTTTTGGATTTGCAGCTGGTAGGAGATGCATGTTTGTGGCAGTCTTGTTCACGGCACAGCTCAGCTCCTTGTGCAATGACCCGGTCTGGTTACTGCTCTGGCTGATGAAATGCTTCCTGCTGTGCTTTGTGAAAGGGAAGCTCCAGCCCCTCGCTGTTCAGACTCACACACCTTCTCCCTGTCTCTCTGCCCTCAGGAGCTCCAGTCTGCTGGGACAGGACTGCACAGATGATCTGAATGGTCGAACCGCATCCCTGGTAAGTGAGGCTGCAGGGGTGGAAGTAAGACTCCCGTTGCAGAGCAGTCTAATCCATTCCTGGTGTGACTAGGAGTTTAATAAAGCCTTGTTACTTATACACACTGTGGCTAATCAGGCTTGTAGTAAAGCCTGGAATGGGTGACACTGCTATGCAATAGGAGTCTGATTTCCATCCGTGTAATGGGGGTTACTGAAATATTTTCCTTGGGGAAACCTTCTCAAAAGCTCCAGGGGGACCCCCAGCTGAATATCAAGCTACGTTTCAGTTGCTTCATGTTACTGTTCTCAGGTGGGGTCTAGTTGAACCATGAACCAGCTTGCAGAGGGAGGGGGCAGTCACTGGAACAGCACAGTGCTGTACTACCCATACTCACTGAGACCTGAATGAACCTGCTTGCAGAGGGAGGGGAGGGTATCACTGGAACAGCACAGTGCTTTACTGCCCATTCTCCACACTGAGACCTGAATGAACCTGCTTGTAGAGGGAAGGGAGGACAGTCACTGGAACAGCACAGTGCTGTACTACCCATTCTCCACACTGAGACCTGAATGAACCTGCTTGCAGAGGGAGGGGAGGACAGTCACTGGAACAGCACAGTGCTTGGTAGGGTTCAGAGCAGGGTTTGAGGCAGAGGAAACACAACTTCAGATGGATTTTGCTTTTCTGAGGGTGTGGTCACTCTTTATATCTGATGCGATGTGTTCAGGGTCAGGGTGTAAAACTCAAGCAGACGAGTGTTTGGCTCCTGCCGTGGTCAGTGTTGTGTTTCCTCGGCTCCTGATGAAGACATGAATTACACACTCTTGTTCTTCAGCTTGACTTTGAGTTTCTTCTGTCTGAACAAACTGGAGAGCCAACAAGGCCTGCATGTCACAACAGTGTAAACGGCTGAATCAAGTAAACAGTGTTTGTATGTTAGGATGAAGTTAAACGTGACTGTGAGACTGCTTTAAATGCATTGTAAATGAATGAAGACAGTACTGGTGGTCAGCATGTATTAGGTTTTGCCCAGGTCTCTTTCTCTTTCTTTCTTTCTTTCTTTCTTTCTTTCTTTCTTTCTTTCGGGGTCTGTCTTGCTAGTCTCTTCTTGTTTAGCAGCTCAGAAGTAGGTCAGGGATCCTGTCGGGGATTCCTGTGCTGTGTATGATTACCAGCGCCTCTGTGCACCTCAGTGAGGGGAGGGGGGTGCTCGGCACCAGTGGTTTTCACTGGAGAGCAATCTGACCTCTCTGGCCTTTGGCTGCTCCACTACATTAGGACAACAAAATACTACCGACCATACACAGTGTAGCTATAATCAATCTGTTCACATTGAGGCTCCAGTGTAGCGATAATCAATCTGTTCACCTTGAGGCTCCAGTGTAGCGATAATCAATCTGTTCACATGAGCCAGTGTAGCTATAATCAATCTGTTCACATGAGCCAGTGTAGCTATAATCAGTCTGTTCACACTGAGCCAGGCTTCCTCAGCTGCACTAGATCACACTGCCTCCCTCCCTCCCAGTCCCTCCACTCTAACCACTAGTCTACACTCTTCCCCTATCCCCAGCCCCTCAGATGTAAACCATATACTCTACCCTGGGCAGGGCTGGGACAGTGAGAAATTAAGTCATGCAGTTTCCAAGAGGAAATGTAATTTATTTATTTATTCTGAGGAGGGTGGGACTCGGAGAAGTGACTTCACCAGTCCCAGGGGATCTGCCTGCCAGTGAGTCAGTGGCTGGGCTTAGATCTTAAATCTAGCCCCCTGCTTGGGTGAGGCCTGGAATTCTAAAGGTATTGAGTCGCTGTGTCGCAGTAGAGATTTTAGCTTTTGAAATAGTGACAGATTTGCACTGGAACTATAATCTGTCTTGCATTGCTACTGAACCCTCCTCTTTACACTGTTTCAGTTTGCAAATATCGTTAATCATCAGAATTAATTAAAAACAAAAAGAAACCGAAAAAGAACCTAAATGTCAACTTATTGAATAATGAATTTTTTCGATATATTATTTTATGAAACATAATCTATCAGGGACGCAGAGTGACAACATGCATTTCCTATTGAGCAGTATCGGTGTAAAGCAAAGAGCTTGTTGCATCCCTGTTTCATTGCCCTTGTGTTTAGTTTGAGTCTCAGAAAGACCACTGCGTGCCTGCAGCTTAAGAAACGTACACCAACTGGAAAGCCAGCAGGGGCTGCACAGATGACTGGACTATAGAATCATTTAATAAGCCATGGCATCAAGTTATTTTTTATTCAGCTGAGCTTGACTGTGGGACAGGTAAAGATGTGATCACACACTGTATCACAGCGCTCTACTGAAAGCTTCTTCCCTCGAGCCCTCTCTGTTATTACATGGGAATCAGTTGTTTCATGAACTATCTCACATATCCACAGCTTATTTGATTGTCCTCCCGATAAGCACAGAAAAAAACAACCCAAAACAAACACGTGAATGTTTCTCTTTTAAACACTGAAGGAACACAGACCCCCCCACCTCCTGGTTCATGATGCTTAGCGTATTTTGTACCCTATACATAAATTGCTTAAGTAGCCATGTGAACCTGTCCAATGCATTTGTTATCATGTTGTTTCCCAGGCAGCGCCGTCATGGGTCCACATGTAGTTTTGCCTCTGAATGCTGTGTGTGTGGTGTATGGGCTGTCTCTCTGTACTCGTACAGTGTGTAGTTTTGCCTCTGAATGCTGTGTGTGTGGTGTATGGGCTGTCTCTCTGTACTCGTACAGTGTGTAGTTTTGCCTCTGAATGCTGTGTGTGTGGTGTATGGGCTGCCTCTCTGTACTCGTACAGTGTGTAGTTTTGCCTCTGAATGCTGTGTGTGTGGTGTATGGGCTGTCTCTCTGTACTGCACAGTGTGTAGTTTTGCCTCTGAATGCTGTGTGTGGTGTATGGGCTGCCTCTCTGTACTGTACAGTGTGTAGTTTTGCCTCTGAATGCTGTGTGTGTGGTGTATGGGCTGCCTCTCTGTACTGTACAGTGTGTAGTTTTGCCTCTGAATGCTGTGTGTGTGGTGTATGGGCTGCCTCTCTGTACTGCACAGTGTGTAGTTTTGCCTCTGAATGCTGTGTGTGTGGTGTATGGGCTGTCTCTCTGTACTGCACAGTGTGTAGTTTTGCCTCTGAATGCTGTGTGTGTGGTGTATGGGCTGCCTCTCTGTACTGCACAGTGTGTAGTTTTGCCTCTGAATGCTGTGTGTGTGGTGTATGAGCTGCCTCTGTACTCGCACAGTGTGTAGTTTTGCCTCTGAATGCTGTGTGTGTGGTGTATGGGCTGTCTCTCTGTACTCGTACAGTGTGTAGTTTTGCCTCTGAATGCTGTGTGTGTGGTGTATGGGCTGTCTCTCTGTACTCGTACAGTGTGTAGTTTTGCCTCTGAATGCTGTGTGTGTGGTGTATGAGCTGCCTGTCTGTACTCGTACAGTGTGTAGTTTTGCCTCTGAATGCTGTGTGTGTGGTGTATGGGCTGCCTCTCTGTACTCGTACAGTGTGTAGTTTTGCCTCTGAATGCTGTGTGTGTGGTGTATGGGCTGTCTCTCTGTACTCGTACAGTGTGTAGTTTTGCCTCTGAATGCTGTGTGTGTGGTGTATGGGCTGCCTCTCTGTACTCGTACAGTGTGTAGTTTTGCCTCTGAATGCTGTGTGTGTGGTGTATGGGCTGTCTCTCTGTACTCGTACAGTGTGTAGTTTTGCCTCTGAATGCTGTGTGTGTGGTGTATGAGCTGCCTGTCTGTACTCGTACAGTGTGTAGTTTTGCCTCTGAATGCTGTGTGTGTGGTGTATGGGCTGCCTCTCTGTACTCGTACAGTGTGTAGTTTTGCCTCTGAATGCTGTGTGTGTGGTGTATGGGCTGTCTCTCTGTACTCGTAGCATTCACATTATGAGTCCGTGTTTCACAGCTGCCCTGGGAGTTCAGAACAATGGCTGGCGAGCACACACGCTGGTGTTTCCAAGATAGGGATTGTCTCAAAGAGCTGATAGAAATATTGCAGAAGGGAGTGGACGCAGAACTCATGATTAAGGATCCGCTTTATTGTAAAAATCCCAGTCCTGGCAGGGCTGAGGGAGTGGAGCATTCACAGAACTGACATTTTCACCTCGAGCTTTTAAACATCTAAAACCTGAACAGACCTGCTAAGAAATAAATTATAATAATCATCTGTCTATCTATCTATCGATCTGTCTGTCTATCTGCTGTCTGTCTCTATTTCTCTTTCAATCTGTCTATCTGTTGTATCTGTATCTAAACTGTTAACTGTTGTTTCCTTTATGTTTTAAAACAGCAGCTGTGTTTACAGTGATGGATACATACATACATACATACATACATACATGCATACAGATAGTGGACAAAAAAATGGAAACACCTGGGTAAATGAGGGACACAGAGTACATTGAAAGCAAGGGCTTCCACACAGGTGTGGCTCATGCGTTAATTAAGCATATAACATCCCAGCATGCTTAGGGTCATGTATAGAAATGCTGGACAGGCCTGGTTGCCTATAATTATGGCTAGCATGGCTGCAAGAGGACACCTCAGTGACTTTGAAAGAGGGGTGATTGTTGGGGCACGTTGGCAGGAGCTTCAGTGACCAAGACAGCTCAACTTGCTGATGTTTCACAAGCAACGGTGTCTAAGGTGATGTCGGCATGGAACTCCGAGAGAAAGACATCATCAGCAAATTAATTCGAAGTGCAAGGCAAAACAGACGAGCAACTGCAGATCAATTGACTGCAAATTTCAACTTGGGGCGCGAGCAGCCATTTTCATCAAAAACGGTCCGCCGAGAACTCCAGAGCGGGATACCTTAGTGGCCCAACTCCCTAATAAGCGACTTTACATTGGTGTTTCCATTTTTTTGTCCACTACCTGTACATGCTCATATGTAATATTAAAGGAAATGCATGTTAATCCATCAAAAGATACTTGTTTAAATTGCAAGTAGCTTTACATTTTATTTGTTGTTTGTATTTTTTACAGTCTGCTTCATTTGTTCTGGTGTTTGCAATCATCCCTTCTTGCTTCTTATTGCAAACTCTTGTGATCTAGCTGCATCTCTTCAGTTCTAGCTGGCTGCTGTAGATACATGTAACACAGGCTACAGCAGCCACAGTATCTCTGTAGATACATGTAACGCAGGCTACAGCAGCCACAGTATCTCTGTAGATACATGTAACGCAGGCTACAGCAGCCACAGTATCTCTGTAGATACATGTAACGCAGGCTACAGCAGCCACAGTATCTCTGTAGATACATGTAACGAAGGCTACAGCAGCCACAGTATCTCTGTAGATACATGTAACGAAGGCTACAGCAGCCACAGTATCTCTGTGGATACATGTAACACAGGCTACAGCAGCCACAGTATCTCTGTAGATACATGTAACGCAGGCTACAGCAGCCACAGTATCTCTGTAGATACATGTAACGCAGGCTACAGCAGCCACAGTATCTCTGTAGATACATGTAACACAGGCTACAGCAGCCACAGTATCTGTAGATACATGTAACGCAGGCTACAGCAGCCACAGTATCTCTGTAGATACATGTAACGCAGGCTACAGCAGCCACAGTATCTCTGTAGATACATGTAACGAAGGCTACAGCAGCCACAGTGTCTCTGTAGATACATGTAACGCAGGCTACAGCAGCCACAGTATCTCTGTAGATACATGTAACGCAGGCTACAGCAGCCACAGTATCTCTGTAGATACATGTAACGAAGGCTACAGCAGCCACAGTATCTGTAGATACATGTAACGTAGGCTACAGCAGCCACAGTATCTCTGTATCTCTGGCTAGTGATCGGCCACTTTGGATCAAGTTTCACTTTGTTTTGCTGGCAGTACACCGCTGTGCTCTAGATGGCGCTGGTGCTTACTGTATAAAGACCCTTCAGCTGATTTTAGCCTGTGTTACATATACATCTCTAACAGTGACTAGAACTGAAGAGCAGCTCCTGGACTCCTGTCAAAGCGCTGTAAACAGTGTATCTTTGATGTCTGAAATCGTGGTGCACACAGGAAGGCTTCACCTTCCTTGAACATTGGAGCACATTCTACAACAAGGACAATCTATATAGGTGGGATGGACTGCACTTAAATAAAAAGGGAACCAATCTACCTCGGAGAAAGGATCCTCAAGGAGGTTCAGAAGCATTTACACTAGAAATGGAAGGGGGGAGAAATCAACAAAAAAACAGAAGGGCAATTACATTAAAACAAGGGCAACAACACAGTTAAGACAGCCATTAAATAAATGTATTTATCTAAATGCTAGAAGTCTCAAAAACAATGTTAGAACTTGAAGCTACTGCACTAACAAGTAACTATGATGTGATACGTGTTACAGAAACTTGGTTATCCGAGAGTGATGGAGACGAATATAATATTAGTGGGTATACACTGTATTGGAAAGACAGGCAGGACAGAACAGGCGGAGGGGTAGCGCTATACATCAAAAATAGTCTTGAAGCCCAGGTGTTAAAATTGGAAGAAACATCTGGAAGAAACAAAAAACAACGCAGAATCAATATTGGTCAGAATAATGGACACAAATTCAAAAGGGTATAATAGGGGCTATAGACCGCCAAATTCAGATACAGAGCAAAATAATCTGTTGTACAATGACATTAGAAATGTGTGCAGCAAAGGAGAAGCCGTACTAATGAGGGATTTCAACTTCAACAACAACAGAGGTCTGAGAACCATTAGCAAACTCAGACCACAACATGGTCTCATTTTGAAGTGCTTTTTAAAACTCCAAAAGTAATGACTAAAGCTAAGGTTTACAATTTTAGAAAAGCAAACTATGAAGGTATGAAACAGAGACTAACAGAAATAGATTGGTGTGAAATAGAGAAAACATCCACAGAAAAAGGATGGCTTTTTTTTAAAATGTAGTACTAGAGGCGCAAAACAGTTACATCCCAAAAGTAATCAAATCTAAATCTAAAACAAAATGGCTAAAATGGTTTAATAGATCAATTTAAAAAAATTAAAAAAAATTCAGCAAACGCAAGTCAAAAAGGCCAAGAGAGAGATAGAAATGAACATTGTTAAGGAGGCTAAAACCAATTCCAAAAAGTTTTTCCAATATTATAACAGCAAGAGAACATTCAAAGAGGAGGTTAAATGTCTAAGAGACACAAATGGCAAAATCATAAACAAAGAAAAAAAATAGCAAATATATTAAATGATTACTTTTCACACGTTTTTACAAAGGAGGATACGGACAACATGCCCCACATGTCGACCTGTTTCTATCCAGTTTTAAATAACTTTAGCATAACAGAGGCAGAAGTGTTAAAGGGACTAGGAGCTCTTAAAATAAACAAATCCCCTGGGCCGAATGAGATCCTCCCAATAGTACTCAAAGAAATGAAAGAAGTTATTTACAAACCACTAACCAAGATCATGCAACAGGTCTCAAGACAGGGGTTGTACCGACAGACTGGAAAATTGCAAACGTGATACCAATCCACAAAAAGAGAGACAAAACCGAACCGGGTAACTACAGACCAATAAGCCTGACTTCTATTATATGGAAACTATAATAAGATCCAAAATGGAAAATTACCTATATGGTAACAATATCCTGGGAGGCAGTCAGCATGGTTTTAAGAAAGGGAAATAACTAACCTGCTTGATTTTTTTGAGGATGCAACATCGACAATGGATAATTGCAAAGCATACAACATGGTTTATTTAGATTTCCAGAAAGCTTTTGACAAAGTCCAGCATAAAAGATTAATTCTCAAACTGAATGCAGTTGGGATTCAAGGAAATGCATGCATATGGATTAGGGAGTGGTTAACGTGTAGAAAACAGAAAGTACTGATTAGAGGAGAAACCTCAAAATGGAGTGAGGTAACCAGTGGTGTACCACAGGGATCAGTATTAGGTCCTCTGCTGTTCCTAATCTACATTAATGATTTAGATTCTGGTACAGTAAGCAAACTTGTTAAATTTGCAGACAACACAAAAAGAGTGGCAAACACTGTTGCAGCAGCAAAAGTCATTCAAAATGATCTAGACACCATTCAGAACTGGGCAGACACATGGCAAATGACATTTAATATAGAAAAGTGTAAGGTACTGCACGCAGGCAATGAAAATGTGCATTATAAGTATCATATGGGAGATACTGAAATTGAAGAAGGAATCTATGAAAAAGACCTAGGAGTTTATGTTTTATGTAGGAGCTATGTCTTATCTAGACAATGTGCGGAAGCTATAAAAAAGGCCAACAAGATGCTTGGATATATAGTGAAAAGAGTTGAATTTAAATCAAGGGAAGTAATGTTAAAACTTTACAATGCATTAGTAAAACCTCACCAAGAATATTGTGTTCAGTTCTGGTCACCTCGTTACAAAAAGGATATTGCTGCTCTAGAAAGAGTGCAAAGAAGAGCAACCAGAATTATTCTGGGTTTAAAAGGCATGTCGTATACAGACAGGCTAAAAGAATTGAATCTAATCAGTCTTGAATAGAGAAGACGACGCTGTGATCTGATTCAAGCATTCAAAATCCTAAAAGGTATTGACAATGTCGACCCAGGGGACTTTTTCGACCTGAAAAATGAAGCAAGAACCAGGGATCACAAATGGAGATTAGGTAAAGGAGCATTCAGAACAAAAAATAGGAGGCACTTTTTTACACAGAGAGAATTGTGGGAGTCTGGAACCAACTCCCCAGTAATGTTGTTGAAGCTGACACCCTGGGATCCTTCAAGAAGCTGCTTGATGAGATTCTGGGATCAATAAGCTACTAACAACCAAACGAGCAAGATGGGCTGAATGGTCTCCTCTCATTTGTAAACTTTTTTATGTTCTTGTGATTGCAATAAGAAGCACTCACAAGAATTGCAAACATCACAAACAGGTCAGGGCAAATATGTAATATGAAGCTGCTTGTGTTGTTAAACAGGGTTGCATCTTAGGCTGTGGAGAATTACACAATCATTTAAACAAGCTGTTTGATTGTTTTGTTAAAACATTTAATAGTGTATTGAGGGTATTGAATCTGTGAATGATTGAACTGTGCAGTACAGGACTGCTGTGCTAACACCATACCAAAAATATTTAAAAAATGCACTAATCAATAAAAATGTAACAATCAAATACATGTAGTTTGTCGTAAGTACTGACCACTGGAAATACATTTTCTAATTCATTATGTAAAACAAAAGCATGCTGTATATTTTAAGTTGTTTAATATGTGTCTCGGTGTTCTATTTTTGGGCTGCAGAATGACTCTGGTTACATTACATGCTACACAGCGTGCTGCACAGTTTTAATATCGATGTATTTTTTGTAAAAGCGCCATGGCGCTCTCAGAGACGCTTCAAATTATTTTTAGTTGTCGTGTCCTGCGTGTGAGGCGGTTAAATACTATGAAATGTGTGGAAGGCAGTGGGTTTGAGGAGCTCAGTGGTTGGAGAACGGGCTGGGCTGCAGTGTGAAAGGCAGTGGGTTTGAGGAGCTCAGTGGTTGGAGAACGGGCTGGGCTGCAGTGTGGAAGGCAGTGGGTTTGAGGAGCTCAGTGGTTGGAGAACGGGCTGGGCTGCAGTGTGGAAGGCAGTGGGTTTGAGGAGCTCAGTGGTTGGGGAACGGGCTGAGCTGCAGTGTGGAAGACAGTGGGTTTGAGGAGCTCAGAGTCCTGCCAGCACAATACAAAGAAGCTTGCTCCAAAGTGGCAGTTCAGTGAGATTGCTCTTCAACAAGAAAGAAAAGGAAGATTAGCACTCTCTTAATGAGACGGGGAGAGCAGTCTAGTTTCATGACAGGCTTGCTCTGTGCCGTATTGCTTGTAGACAGTGGAATTTGAGTTAATCATTTCTAAACACAGCTGAATTTATTTAGAGCATTGTACAGCACTGGGGTCACCCTGGATTGTACCTCAGGGTTACCCATAAAAATAATTGATTGATGCAATCCAGGTAAAATTACTCAAAACAATCAATCCAGCTGTGGCTTATCCTAGGTATAGCAGTGGCGGCTGGTGAGGTCTGTGGCAGGGGAGGCGGGTGCGCGAGTGGAGAATTAGTGAGTTTGAGTTGTGGCTGAACCCAGCTGTACGGCACTCTTATGTGTGTTGGTGTGTGTCAGAGGAGCCTACCTGTGTATATAAGGGTGTCACAGAGCAGCTCACAGGTGGATGGTGTTCGTGTGGAAAAGGCTCCCTAGGTGGGTGGTTAGCTGAAGACGTATTATTCTCCCTCCCTTTCTCTGATCACAGGGGGTCACACAGCAGGGCAGACTGGGTGGATGGCTGTTTGAGGTCTGCTCTGTCTTTTTCAATCCCTCCTTTTCTCTCCCCCTCTCTCTCTCTCTCTCTCTCTCTCTCTCTCTCTCTCTCTCTCTCTCTCTGGTCTGCTGGTAATCTACTGTAATAAACAAAATAAGAATGTAATATAATCTACTGTATTAATAAAAAATGGCATGTTTGCTTGTTTGTTTTAAATAGTTTCTTTGGAGAATTATAGTTAATAAAATATAATGAAATGATATATTAATATTACATGAGCTACACCATAGCTAGTGCTTCCTTGTTCTGCATTTAACCACCAGAGAATCCCCCAGCTACGAATGTATTTGAACTATAATGTAGATCACATACAAATGTCCAGAAATAAGCATACAGCTGTATAATTTATCATCTCAGTAGAATTGTAATAATTTCATAATAAATAACAAAAATAAACATAACAATTAAGCACAAATGTTATGACAACACTAAAAACTAACTGACTTATACAAACAAAAGTTGGCTTTATTAAGAATTTGATAGTAAAAATGACAATTTTAAATTTATAATAGTTAAGTTGTTGATTTAAAAAAAAATAATAAGGAGCTCCTCTCCTACCTCCCTAATTACTAAGGCTTCCTCCAAATATGTTAATATTTCCTAATTGGTGTAACTGCAATAATTAAAATTGCATCGAGCTCACTCTGTCTGTATCTCTCGCTCTCTCACTGTTCCGCGCTCTCTCACACTCTCTCTCACGCTCTCTCACTGTTCCGCGCTCTCTCGCACTCTCTCTCTCACTCTCTCACTGTTCCGAGCTCTCTTGCACTCTCTCTCTCGCTCTCTCACTGTTCCACGCTGTCTCACACTCTCTCTCTCACTGTTCCGCGCTCTCTCGCACTCTCTCTCTCACTGTTCTGCGCTCTCTCGCACTCTCTCTCACTCTCTCACTGTTCCGTGCTCTCTCGCACTCTCTCTCGCTCTCTCACTGTTCCGCGCTCTCTCGCACTCTCTCTCTCGCTCTCTCACTGTTCCGAGCTCTCTCGCTCTCTCTCGCTCTCTCACTGTTCCGTGCTCTCTCACTCTCTCTCGCTCTCTCACTGTTCCGCTCTCTCACTCTCTCGCTCTCTCACTGTTCCGCGCTCTCTCACTGTTCCGTGCTCTCTCGCACTCTCTCTCGCTCTCTCACTGTTCCGCACTCTCTCGCACTCTCTCTCGCTCTCTCACTGTTCCGCGCTCTCTCGCACTCTCTCTCTCGCTCTCTCACTGTTCCGCGCTCTCTCGCACACTCTCTCACGCTCTCTCACTGTTCCGCGCTCTCTCGCACTCTCTCTCACGCTCTCTCACTGTTCCGCGCTCTCTCGCACTCTCTCTCACGCTCTCTTACTGTTCCGCGCTCTCTCGCACTCTCTCGCTCTCTCACTGTTCCGCGCTCTCTCGCACTCTGTCTCTCGCTCTCTCACTGTTCCGCACTCTCTCGCACTCTCGCTCTCGCTCTCTCACTGTTCCGCGCTCTCTCGCACTCTCTCTCTCGCTCTCTCACTGTTCCGCACTCTCTCGCACTCTCTCTCGCTCTCTCACTGTTCCGTGCTCTCTCGCACTCTCTCTCGCTCTCTCACTGTTCCGCACTCTCTCGCACTCTCTCTCTCGCTCTCTCACTGTTCCGCACTCTCTCGCACTCTCTCTCGCTCTCTCACTGTTCCGTGCTCTCTCGCACTCTCTCACGCTCTCTCACTGTTTCGCACTCTCTCTCTCGCTCTCTCACTGTTCCGCGCTCTCTCGCACTCTCTCTCTCTTGCGCACTCTCACTGTTCTCAATCCTCGCTCTCTCGCACATGTGCAATACAGGGTTGGTGGCGCTGTCTCCTTGTACTAAAAAATTACTGCGCTTAATCCAATAAGAGAACGCTTTCAAGCACCACGTGTCTTCTGCAATTTTAATGGGAAGAAACCGAGATAGACAAAGCCCATGAAGGAAGAGCCATCATTAGAATTGCACAGGGCGATATATTGCTTGCAATCTCTATTTTTACACTGTTAACACACGCACACACACACTTATACTTGTATTATTAATTGTGTATATATATATATATATATATATATATATATATATATATATATATATATATATATATATATATATATATATATATTTAAAAATTGGGAGGCGCTGCGTCCCTAGCCTCCCCTGAGAAACCTCCTCTGGGGTATAGGCTGATCAAATCAACAGACACACGTCTTCAGTCTGAAGGCACCAGCTGGAACATCTGTCTGTTTGACTTTGGGTCTTGTAAATTTGACCTTGGTGTCATTTTAGCGTAATGCTTTGTTGCGTTTGAGAGACTGCTTAGATTACCAAACGAATCAGTGATTATGTGGAGTTCAATAATCCAAGGAAAGACATCCCGAGGGAATCATCTGTGATTCAGGGTTTCTCTGAGGTGTTTTTTTACTAAATGTTCGGTTGTACTCGCGTTCACAATTTAGTGGTCACTTATTTCAAGTTAATTCAGTATGTTTACATAATTCAAATACAACACGCTAGATAAAATGCTGCATCCTGGTACCTTTACTGTAGGTCACATGGTCTGATTGTAGCTAGACCATTGGAGTGAGTTTGACCTACAACACAGGAAGTGATTGGGTACCAGGAAGCAGCAGCAACTTTTACTTAGCATTTTATTCATTTTATTTTAAGTGAAATGTGCTTGTGCTAATATGAGGTGGAAAAGGGGGGTTAAAATCTTGGTTAGCTCCCCTTAAAGGGGATCCAGTGACACTAGTGCTAATAAGAGGTAATGGATGTCCTGCAGCTGAAACTACAGTGCTGTACATCATGTGAGTGACCTACACAGCACAGGAAGTGGCAGTGAGAGAGAGAGAGAGAGAGGCGTGCTGTGAGTCAGGCTGGGGGGGCGAGCTCACAGTGTTTCCTGTACTGTATCCTGGCTGATGTCATTGCCTATTGCGTGAGCGCAGTAGTTTCTCTCAGAGTATGGAGTAGGAGAGTTGAGATGAACCCTGTAGGGTCTCGGGAGGGGCTCTGCCACTCCTCTGCACTCCAGTACACTCTGCAGCCTTCTCGCTCTGAAATCCAGAAAAGTAAATTCAGCCAATCAGCGTGACACACAGGAGAGCCCTATCCAATCAAAGTAGAGTAATAACCCAAAACATCAGAAAAATGCTCAGCTCTCACCCTGTGTTTGTCAAGCTCAGCTCTTACCCTGTGTTTGAGAGGCTCAGCTCTTACCCTGTGTTTGAGAGGCTCAGCTCTTACCCTGTGTTTGAGAGGCTCAGCTCTTACCCTGTGTTTGAGAGGCTCAGCTCTTACCCTGTGTTTGTGCTCCAGCACAGCAGCCCTTCTCTTTACTTCCTGCTTGTGTTGACAGAGTTGGAACGTCCTGGTAACAGAAGCCGTTTGTGAAGCTTTGCTGCCCTCACCTGGTGAAAGTGAGCCAGTGCAGTGTAGTGTTGTGCACTGAGCTCTCGGAGTGTTCTTTACCATGCTGAGGATGCATATCTGTGGTGGAGCTGTCTCTCAGTTTGTATATCACTCTTCAGATACTGGAGGTCTCCCTGTCCCCTCTCCTCTCAGACCTCACCATGGTCTGTGTGCATTGTAAAGAGAAGGGCTCCTCTCTCCAGTCTCACTCTCTCCTCTCAGATCTCACCATGGTCTGTGTGCAGAGTAAAGAGAAGGGCTCCTCTCTCCAGTCTCACTCTCTCCTCTCAGATCTCACCATGGTCTGTGTGCAGAGTAAAGAGAAGGGCTCCTCTCTCCAGTCTCACTCTCTCCTCTCAGATCTCACCGTGGTCTGTGTGCATTGTAAAGAGAAGGGCTTCTCTCTCCAGTCTCACTCTCTCCTCTCGCCTCTCAGATCTCACCATGGTCTGTGTGCAGTGTAAAGAGAAGGGCTCCTCTCTCCAGTCTCACTCTCTCCTCTCAGATCTCACCGTGGTCTGTGTGCATTGTAAAGAGAAGGGCTTCTCTCTCCAGTCTCACTCTCTCCTCTCTCCTCTCAGATCTCACCATGGGCTGTGTGCATTGTAAAGAGAAGGGCTTCTCTCTCCAGTCTCACTCTCTCCTCTCGCCTCTCAGATCTCACCATGGGCTGTGTGCAGTTTAAAGAGAAGGGCTCCTCTCTCCAGTCTCACTCTCGCCTCTCAGATCTCACCATGGGCTGTGTGCAGTGTAAAGAGAAGGGCTCCTGTCTCTAGTGTCACTCTCTCCTCTCTCCTCTCAGATCTCACCATGGGCTGTGTGCAGTGTAAAGAGAAGGGCTCTTCCTCCAAGTCTCAGGAGGTGGTGGCAGATGGGAGCCAGCAGCCCTCGCACCCCGTTCTGGGACCTGACCCGACCAATCCGAGCCAGCCGGGCAGCTTCGCCCGCATCCCCGACTTCAACAACTTCCAGAACACGCCCGTCTCCACGGCAATGCCCTTTGGAGGTTCCACCCCCTTCCCCTCCGCAACGCTGCAGTCCACAGGAGGGGGAGGGGCTTTCACTGGTGAGGACACGCTGTCACACACACACCGACGTGCTGACACACGCACACACACCAACGAGCTGTCACACAGACACACACACAGACATGGATGCCATTATATTTTCCTCCAGTTTAGATCAAATGATTCAGTATGGCTTAAGTGTCATTTTCAATCCCTTCCGTTAGACTTTATTTTTTTTGTGTGTTTGAGAATATTAACATTACCGCTGACAGTGCAATCCTCTTCAGATCGCAGTTGAAAATGCATCAATGAGCCTTACTCTCAAGAGCTTTACTGATGGCGTTGGTTTTCTATACTATAGTAAGATAGTGGAGGTGGATGTCAGTATGTACATATCTCACACTTTAGATATACTAGAGAAGAATTTGTACAATTGGGATGAAACTTGGTTAGGACATTCTTTTGAACATGTTATTCAAATCTGAGGGAGATCTGGGGGCTTGTCCATATTTTGGAACAGCTGATCCAATTGGGATGAAACTTGGTAAGGACATTCTTTTGCGTATTGTAATCTGGGGGTACATGCAGGCACCTATCCGTATGCCTCTGTCAGTTTTTGCCACACTGTGGACGCTGTAGGTCACAGTGATGGTGAGTCTGTGTGTCTGTCCCGTGCAGGCGGGGGGGTGACGCTGTTCCTGGCACTGTACGAGTATGACGCTCGCACTGAAGATGATCTCAGCTTCATGAAGGGGGAGAAATTCCACATCATCAACAACGCGTAGGTACCAGGGAGGAGGCCCAGCAGCTTTAAACGGTCTTTGACTTGTCATTTTCTATATAGAAACACAGCAGTGTTCTAGTTTAGTGTCAACACATTGTCCAGTGTCTCTGGTATGCTACATAGAATGAACACTATAGACTATATTGTAGTAAACTACGATGCTTCAACCACTACTACAGAAAACCTATTGTTCAGTGATGAAACAGGTAGAATGTGATGTGTTTTGTGTATGTGTGTCTGTTTCAGTGCAGTGTCTGGTCTCAGCCCTCAACATTGACTAACACTTGATTTTTCAGGGAGGGTGACTGGTGGGAGGCCCGATCTCTGGATACTGGGAGGACTGGGTACATTCCCAGTAACTACGTTGCCCCAGTGGATTCCATCCAGGCTGAGGAGTGAGTACTGTAGCACACGAGCACCCTGCTGATGTGTGCAGGTTTTCTGCATCAGTTCTTGGTGGTGTTTCCTCCTGATGTATTTCTTATATCCACTAGGGCAGTGTTGCAGGGGGAGGCTTAATGGTTACACTCTGGTGTACCTACCAGCTGTACTTGCAGATAATGTTTTAGCACACCTAGTCATTTATAAGAGGGTAAAACAGGACTTCACTGAAATACAAAAGGAAATGATATTGTATACTTTTGGAAACTCATTTTTCAGTTTTGGACGAAGCAAACAAGGTGGCAATTCCTCTGATAATACCCCTTTGTCCTCCCTGGATGTTTACTCCCCCTAGTGGTTGTGTGTGTGTGTGTGTGTAGCGATGCACTGTAACAGGTGTCTGCGCCTCTCAGGTGGTATTTCGGGAAGATGGGCGAAGGATGCGGAGCGCCAGCTGCTGTGCATTGGGAACCCCCGAGGCACCTTCCTGATACGAGAGAGTGAGACCACCAAGGGTAAGAGCAGCTGAGACCCCCAGAGAAACCTGCTGTCACTCCCCTCCATACAGCACCTCACACACAGATCAGACACGCTGTCACTCCCCTCCATACAGCACCTCACACACAGACCAGCCTCCACTCACTCCCCTCAATACAGCACCTCACACACAGACCAGCCTCCACTCACTCCCCTCAATACAGCACCTCACACACAGACCAGACACGCTGTCACTCCCCTCCATACAGCACCTCACACACAGACCAGCCTCCACTCACTCCCCTCAATACAGCACCTCACACACAGACCAGACACGCTGTCACTCCCCTCAGTACAGCACCTCACACACAGACCAGACACGCTGTCACTCCTCTCAATACAGCACCTCACACACAGACCAGACACGCTGTCACTCCCCTCCATACAGCACCTCACACACAGACCAGACACGCTGTCACTCCCCTCAATACAGCACCTCACATACAGACCAGACACGCTGTCACTCCCCTCAATACAGCACCTCACACACAGACCAGACACGCTGTCACTCCCCTCAATACAGCACCTCACACACAGACCAGACACACTGTCACTCCCCTCAATACAGCATCTCACACACAGACCAGACACGCTGTCACTCACCTCAGTACAGCACCTCACACACAGACCAGCCTCCACTCACTCCCCTCAATACAGCACCTCACACAGACCAGACACGCTGTCACTCCTCTCAATACAGCACCTCACACACAGACCAGCCTCCACTCACTCCCCTCAATACAGCACCTCACACACAGACCAGCCTCCACTCACTCCCCTCAATACAGCACCTCACACACACAGACCAGACACGCTGTCACTCCCCTCAGTACAGCACCTCACACACAGACCACACACGCTGTCACTCCCCACTGGTCTAGTTGACAAACAGACAGAAGCTTTCCAAGTTCTGAACTGTTTTTTCCTGTTTGAAGTTGTTTTGTCTGTTGTTGACTTGCCCCCCTCTCTGCCTGCCTCTTCTCTCTCAGGAGCGTGCTCCTGTCTATCCGCCGACTGGGGCGAGCGAGGGGGACCGTCAAGCACTATAAGATCACGCAAGCTGGACAACGGCGGCTATTACATCACCACGCTGCGCAGTTTGACACGGTGTCGCAGCTCGTGAAGCACTATAAAGGTGAGTCGCAGGTTTGTTCTCTGGACTGTGAACCGGTCCAAACTGAGGAGCTGAGGAGCTGAGAGCCAGCCATGACAGTAACAAATAAATTTAACCAGGTGAACCGGTCCAAACCAAGGCGCCGAGGAGCTAAGAGCCAGCCGTGACAGTAACAAATAAATCTAACCAGGTGAACCGGTCCAAACCAAGGCGCCGAGGAGCTGAGACCCAGCCAGCCAGCGCTGCTGCTTGTGTTCAGTGCTGCTGTGTCTGCAATGCATTAACTATGTGCTGATTCACTCCCCTTCCTTTCTTTGTCTGTATTATCTTCTTCCTCCTTGCTTCTCTCTTTCTCCCATTTCTTTTTCTCTTCTTCCTTGCTCTCCCTGTTGTTCTCATCTACTACCCTCCTTTTTTCTCCTTCCACCTCTATCTCCTCTGTCTCATCTCCCTCTTCTCAATGTCTCTCTTCACCTCTCTCCTTCCCCATCTCCTCTTCTCCATGTCTACCTCTATATCTCTCTACCTCTCCACCCTCCCCTCCCCTCTCTCTCTCCTCCCTATCCCCCACCCCCACCCCATGTCTCCTCTTCTCCATGTCTACCTCTATATCTCTCACCTCTCCACCCTCCCCTCCCTCTCTCTCTCTCTCTCCCTCCTATCCCCCCACCCCCACCCCATGTCCCTCTTCTCCATGTCTACCTCTATATCTCTCTACCTCTCCACCCTCCCTCTCTCTCTCCCTCCCTATCCCCCACCCCCCACCCATGTCTCCTCTTCTCCATGTCTGCCTCTATATCTCTCTACCTCTCCACCCTCCCCTCCCTCTCTCTCTCCCTCCTATCCCCCACCCCCACCCATGTCTCCTCTTCTCCATGTCTACCTCTATATCTCTCTACCTCCTCCACCCTCCCTCCCTCTCTCTCTCCTCCTATCCCCCCCACCCATGTCTCCTCTTCTCCATGTCTCTCTCTATCTCTCTGCCTCTCCACCCTCCCTCTCTCTCTCCTCCCTATCCCCCCCACCCCCACCCCATGTCTCCTCTTCTCCATGTCCACCTCCATATCTCTCTCTACCTCCACCCTCCCTCCCCTCTCTCTCTCTCCCTCCCTATCCCCCACCCCCACCCCATGTCTCCTCTTCTCCATGTCTACCTCTATATCTCTCTGCCTCTCCACCCTCCCTCTCTCTCCCTCCCTATCCCCCACCCCCACCCCATGTCTCCTCTCTTCTCCATGTCTACCTCTATATCTCTCTACCTCTCCACCCTCCCCTCCTCTCTCTCTCCTCCCTATCCCCACCCCCACCCATGTCTCCTCTTCTCCATGTCTACCTCTATATCTCTCTACCTCTACCCTCCCTCCCCTCTCTCTCTCCCTCCCTATCCCCCCCACCCCATGTCTCCTCTTCTCCATGTCTACCTCTATATCTCTCTACCTCTCCACCCTCCCTCCCTCTCTCTCTCTCCTCCTATCCCCCCACCCCCACCCCATGTCTCCTCTTCTCCATGTCTACCTCTATATCTCTCTACCTCTCCACCCTCCCTCCTCTCTCTCTCTCTCCTCCTATCCCCCACCCCCCACCCCATGTCTCCTCTTCTCCATGTCTACCTCTATATCTCTCTACCTCTCCACCCTCCCCTCCCCTCTCTCTCTCCCTATCCCTCACCCCCACCCCATGTCTCCTCTTCTCCATGTCTACCTCTATCTCTCTACCTCTCTCCACCCTCCCCTCCCCTCTCTCTCTCTCCCTCCCTATCCCCCACCCCCACCCCATGTCTCCTCTTCTCCATGTCTACCTCTATACTCTCTACCTCTCCACCCCTCCTCTCTCTCTCTCTCCTCCCTATCCCCCACCCCCACCCCATGTCTCCTCTCTTCTCCATGTCTACCTCTATATCTCTCACCTCTCCACCCTCCCTCTCCTCTCTCTCCCATCCTATCCCCACCCCCACCCCATGTCTCCTCTTCTCCATGTCTACCTCTATATCTCTACCTCTCCACCCTCCCCTCCCTCTCTCTCTCTCCTCCCTATCCCCCACCCCCACCCCATGTCTCCTCTTCTCCATGTCTCCTCTATATCTCTCTACCTCTCCACCCTCCCTCTCTCTCCTCTCCTATCCCCCCCACCCCCACCCCATGTCTCCTCTCCTCCATGTCTCCTCTATACCTCTCTACCTCCACCCTCCTCCTCCCTCTCTCTCTCCTCCCTATCCCCCACCCCCACCCCATGTCTCCTCTTCTCCATGTCTGCCTCTATATCTCTAGCCTCTCCACCCTCCCCTCTCTCTCTCCCTCCATCCCTCCCACCCCCACCCCATGTCTCCTCTTTCTCCATGTCTACCTCTATATCTCTCTCACCTCTCCACCCTCTCCCTCCCTCTCTCTCTCTCCTCCCTATCCCCCCCACCCACCCATGTCTCCTCTTCTCCATGTCTACCTCTATATCTCTACTCCTCTCCACCCTCCCCTCCTCTCTCTCTCTCTCCCATCCTCCACCCCCACCCCATGTCTCCTCTTCTCCATGTCTACCTCTATATCTCTCTGCCTCTCCACCTCTCCCTCCCCTCTCTCTCTCTCCTCCTCTATCCCCCACCCCCACCCCATGTCTCCTCTTCTCCATGTCACCTCTATATCTCTGCCTCTCCACCCTCCCCTCCCTCTCTCTCTCTCCTATCCCCCCCACCCCCACCCCATGTCTCCTCTTCTCCATGTCTACCTCTATATCTCTACCTCTCCACCCTCCTCCTCCTCTCTCTCTCTCTCCCTCCCTATCCCCCCACCCCCACCCATGTCTCCTCTTCTCCATGTCTACCTCTATATCTCTGCCTCTCCACCCTCCCCTCCCTCTCTCTCTCCCTCCCTACCCACCCACCCCACCCCATGTCTCCTCTTCTCCATGTCTACCTCTGTCTCTCCCTCCCTCCACCTCCCTCCTCTCTCTCCTCCTATCCCCCACCCCACCCCCTGTCTCCTCTCTCCATGTCTGCCTCTATCTCTCCTCTCACCCTCCTCCTCTCTCTCCCTCTATCCCCCACCCCCCACCCATGTCTCCTCTTCTCCATGTCTACCTCTATATCTCTCTACCTCTCCACCCCCTCCCTCTCTCTCTCTCCTCTCCTATCCCCCACCCCCACCCCATGTCTCCTCTTCTCCATGTCTACTCTCTATATCTCTCTACCTCTCCACCCCTCCCTCCCTCTCTCTCTCTCTCTCCCTATCCCCCCACCCCCACCCCATGTCTCCTCTTCTCCATGTCTACCTATATCTCTCTACCTCTCCACCCTCCCCTCCTCTCTCTCTCCTCCTATCCCCCCACCCCCACCCCATGTCTCCTCTTCTCCATGTCTACCTCTATATCTCTCACCTCTCCACCCTCCCTCCCTCTCTCTCTCCCTCCTATCCCCCACCCCCCACCCCATGTCTCCTCTTCTCCATGTCTACCTCTATATCTCTCTACCTCCACCCTCCCTCCTCTCTCTCTCCCTCCCTATCCCCCCACCCCCACCCCATGTCTCCTCTTCTCCATGTCTCCCTCTATATCTCTCTACCTCACCACCCCTCCCCTCCCTCTCTCTCCTATCCCCCACCCCACCCCATGTCTCTCCCATGTCTACCCCTTCCTCTACCTCCACCCTCCTCTACTCTCTCCTCCTATCCCCCACCCCACCCCATGTCCTCCTCTTCTCCATGTCACCTCTATATCTCTCTACCTCCTCACCCTCCCCTCCCTCTCTCTCCTCCCTATCCCCCACCACCCACCCATGTCTCCTCTTCTCCATGTCTCAGACCTCTACTCATCTCTCACCTCATCTCAGCCCTCCTCCCCTCTCTCTCTCTCCTCTCCCTCCCTATGCACCCCCACCCCCATCCCATACCCGTGCTCCTCTTCTCCATGTCTGCACCTCTATGACTCTCTACCTCTCCACCCTCCCCTCTCTCTCTCTCTCTCCTCCCTATCCCCCCACCCCCACCCCATGTCTCCTCTTCTCCATGTCTGCCTCTATATCTCTCTACCTCTCCCACCCTCCCTCCCTCTCTCTCCCTCCCTATCCCCCACCCCCACCCCATGTCTCCTCTTTCTCCATGTCTACCTCTATATCTCTCTACCTCTCCACCCCCTCCCTCTCTCTCTCCTCCCTATCCCCCCACCCCCACCCCATGTCTCCCTCTTCTCCATGTCTACCTCTATATCTCTCTACCCTCCACCCTCCCTCCCTCTCTCTCCCTCCCTATCCCCCACCCCCCACCCCATGTCTCCTCTTCTCCATGTCTGCCTCTATATCTCTCTACCTCTCCACCCTCCCCTCCCTCTCTCTCTCCTCCCTATCCCCCACCCCATGTCTCCTCTTCCATGTCTCCTCTTCTCTCATGCCTCTCCACCCTCCTCTATCTCTCTCTCTCTCCATTCCTCCCCTCCCCTCCTCTCCTCTTCTCCTCTACCTCATCTCTCTCTCCACCTCCTCCACTCTCTCCTGTCTCCCCTTCCCCTCCCATGTCTACTCTTCTCCATGTCTCCTCTACCTCTCCACCTCTCCACCTCCCTCTCCTCTCTCTCTCCCTCCCTATCCCCACCCCCACCCCATGTCTCTCTCTTCTGCATGTCTACCTCTATATCTCTCTCTACCTCCCCCCTCCTCCTCTCTCTCTCTCGCTCTCTCCCTTTCTCTCTCTCTCTCTTCCGTCTCCTCTTCTCCATGTCTCTCCTCCTCCTCCTCCTCTCAGAGCGCTCTGCAGGGCTGTGCTGTCGCCTGGTGGTGGCGTGTCACAAGGGGATGCCCAAGCTTGCTGACCTGTCAGTCAAAACCAAAGACGTGTGGGAGATCCCGCGGGAGTCACTGCAGCTCATCAAGAAGCTGGGCAACGGGCAGTTCGGGGAAGTGTGGATGGGTAGGACCCTCCCAGATACTGACCCGGGACAGGAGGGGAAGTGGGGTTCCCTTCCCTACACAACCAGTGGCACGAGCATCGCCTCTCTGGCTCAGGGTGACAGTGAACACACAGCTTAGCAAGAGTGCTGTCTTGCCTCTTAGTAGCAACCGTGCTCAATATATTTTGCACCTTTTTACTTGTTTTGTTTTTTTAAATCTCAGATATGTAGGTTTTTCAAATTGTGTTAAAGACTCCAGGGACCTAATCACTTCCTGTGCTGTAGGTCACATGGACTGGTTGCAGCGGTCTATATCGGGTGAATCTGACCTACAGCATAAGATATTAGGTATTAGGGATTTGTATTTTTTGTAAAAGTTAAAAACACAAAAGAACACCTGTGACAATGCAGCTGCTAGTGATGAAGCATTTTTACATGTCCATTTTATAAGCTCAACACATTCAGCCACTGGTTGGGGTTAGGGAAGGTGCCTCTATCCCTCCTCACTGTTCTCCGGTGGGGTAACTCTTGCATGCAAATCCATCTCACCACCCCTCCCTCCCTCCCCTCCTCTCCTCTCCTCTTCTCCATTGCGCCCCTCCTCCCCAGGCAGTAACGATGGTCTGTGTAGCTGTCTGCTCAAGGCCTGCCCCAACGCGACCCCTCAGACTCTAGGCCTGAGCCATGATGCCTGGGAGATCTCCAGAGACACCCTGAGACTGGACACCAAGCTGGGGCAGGGCTGCTTCGGGGACGTGTGGATGGGTAAGACCCCGGCTCCCCCTGCCCAGGATTTAAAGCACACCACGAGCCAAATAATTCATTCAATCTTACCTGTTTTACACGTATTAGCTACTGTGTACATAGGTCTTAAATGGGCAGTTTTAAAAGGTAAATTTTCATTTCAACACATGATATCTGCTGCTGCTTTAAGTTAAAGAAAGTTCTCAGTTTCTATGTCTTGCTCTCAGGAAATCTGTCATACTCTTTCAGTCATTTCACCCAGCAGTGTGTTCTGGGTCATGTCAGTCAATAGGGGAAGCAGCTATTGAAGGGGTGGGACATTTCACACTCCTAGTGCAACCCTAACTGAAAGCATGGCTTACAAACTGCTGTTTATTTAACTAAGCTGTACAGGATCATTTTATAAATAAGTACACTTTTGAGGCCTATGTAACAGATGAAAATACACAGCAGGTAAGATTTACAAAATAATTTTGTTACCTCCAGTTAAAGTACAGCAATCACAGAGCTAACATTTTTTCATAGAAATTACTGAACAAAATCATTCGGCGACACCCTCTGTACTCTCTTGAATGGTGGACTTCCTGTCATGCATGAACGCAGTGGGTGTTGTGCTGGCCTGTTTGTGCGCAGTGTCCAGCTCTAGAGAAAAGAGCGTGGGGCTCATCTTTCCACTCGAGTCCCAGCTGTCTGAATCTCAATCACTTAGCAGTTACTCCACAGTCAGTAGAGTACAGAAACACTTTGGAGAAACAGTCTAGGATAAAGTGATCCAGACAAGGATTAGCACGGAAATACTTCCACGTTGTGGAAGACATGCTGGTGCAGCACACACTCTCACTGGCGCTCACACAGACTCTGCCTCCCCGATGTCAAAGGGGCGTGGTCAAGATTTAAAGTGGCAGAGCCTATTTTCAGTAAGTACAGTAACATTTGACTTGATATTCATTACAAGAGAATGAATTCCTTTCTACCCCTCACAGCATGTTCACACCCTCTCCTCCATTCCTCACACCACCCCCATACTAACCCACTGGTGTAGCCCCTCTATTCAATGACTTGTATTGTTAGTGACCCTGTCAATGGAGATGTGGGGGTAGTGTTCTCTACACTGAATCAAATCTGTACTCTACTGGGTTTATTTATTAGTATTCCACACAGTGGTGTCCAAAAGTATTGATTGTTTCAATGCAATTAACGCTGATAATATTACCACTTAGAATATGAAGCAGGCGCTAGTTATTAGAACTTTAAGACACTCAATATTGGTCAATTTAGAAATACTCAAAGAAACTTTGCAGAAACTCAATGACGAACGTTTTGACTAAGTCTTTGTCACTGAAACATTGAGAAAGACTTGCAGTCGAAACGTTTCTCATTGAATTTTAAAAGTTCATGAATTACTCTAGCATGCCTGCTAATCATTGCCTAGTTAATATAACGCATGTAAAAATGAATGAGTGGTACAAATCTCCATTGGCCTGCGTCAGTCAGGGTGTTATGAGAAAGTGGGATACTCATTTTTTCTCTTGCCTCTGTGGCGGGGGTGTTTTTTGCTCAGGCATGTGGAACGGCACCACAAAGGTGGCGGTGAAGACCCTGAAGCCGGGCACCATGTCCCCTGAGGCCTTCCTGGAGGAGGCTCAGATCATGAAGAGGCTGCGGCACGACAAGCTGGTGCAGCTCTACGCCGTGGTGTCCGAGGAGCCCATCTACATCGTCACTGAGTTCATGAGCCAAGGTACACAAGCAGACCCGCCCTCCCTCCCAGTCTCTGAACACTACAGAGTCACACTGACTCCCTCCCTCCCAGTCTCTGAACACTATAGAGTCACACTGACTCCCTCCCTCCCTCCCAGTCTCTGAACACTACAGAGTCACACTGACTCCCTCCCTCCCAGTCTCTGAACACTATAGAGTCACACTGACTCCCTCCCTCCCAGTCTCTGAACACTACAGAGTCACACTGACTCCCTCCCTCCCAGTCTCTGCACACTACAGTCACACTGACTCCCTCCCTCCCAGTCTCTGAACACTATAGAGTCACACTGACTCCCTCCCTCCCAGTCTCTGAACACTATATTCACACTGACTCCCTCCCTCCCAGTCACTCTGCTCTGAACACTATAGTCACACTGACTCCCTCCCTCCCAGTCTCTGAACACTATAGTCACACTGACTCCCTCCCTCCCTCCCAGTCTCTGAACACTATAGAGTCACACTGACTCCCTCCCTCCCAGTCTCTGAACACTATATTCACACTGACTCCCTCCCTCCCAGTCACTCCACTCTGAACACTATAGTCACACTGACTCCCTCCCTCCCAGTCTCTGAACACTATATTCACACTGACTCCCTCCCTCCCAGTCACTCTGCTCTGAACACTATAGTCACACTGAGTCCCTCCCTCCCAGTCTCTGAACACTATAGAGTCACACTGACTCCCTCCCTCCCTCCCAGTCTCTGAACACTATAGTCACACTGACTCCCTCCCTCCCAGTCACTCCACTCTGAACACTATAGTCACACTGACTCCCTCCCTCCCAGTCACTCTGCTCTGAACACTATAGTCACACTGACTCCCTCCCTCCCAGTCACTCTGCTCTGAACACTATAGAGTCACACTGACTCCCTCCCTCCCAGTCTCTGAACACTATAGAGTCACACTGACTCCCTCCCTCCCAGTCACTCCACTCTGAACGCTATAGAGTCACACTGACTCCCTCCCTCCCAGTCACTCTGCTCTGAACACTATAGTCACACTGACTCCCTCCCTCCCAGTCACTCTGCTCTGAACACTATAGAGTCACACTGACTCCCTCCCTCCCAGTCTCTGAACACTATAGAGTCACACTGACTCCCTCCCTCCCAGTCACTCCACTCTGAACGCTATAGAGTCACACTGACTCCCTCCCTCCCAGTCACTCTGCTCTGTGCACTAGTCACACGGACTCCCTCCCTCCCAGTCCCTCAGCTCTAAGCACTAGACCACACCTCCTTCTTATAAAGTCTTGTGATTCCTTGCCTGCCTGAGCAATCCCAGTCCTTGGTTTCCAGCCCTGACCTCGTTGCTGTGTCTGTTTCAGGGAGCTTGCTGGATTTCTTGAAGGATGGAGAGGGCCAGTATCTGAAGCTGCCGCAGCTGGTGGACATGGCAGCGCAGGTACAGTTCAGCGGGTTTTGAGACCAGTGGAACAGGGTTCACACTGCCAGCACATCTCAAACCTGTACCGAGGGCACTGGGACTGACCTGTGTGCTCCTGTGTTGTGCTCAGATCGCGAGGGATGGCCTATATCGAGAAGATGAACTACATCCACAGAGACCTGCGAGCCGCCAACATCCTGGTGGGAGACAACCTGGTGTGCAAGATCGCCGACTTCGGACTGGCGAGACTCATTGAGGACAACGAGTACACCGCGCGCCAAGGTGAGCGGGCACTGCCCCCTCACCCCGATCCCAGCTTAGCACAGAGCAGAGAGTGTGTGCTACACTAGTACCCTTCTAAACGTTCATCAGTGTGAAAACATAGCAAACTTTAATAAGTATACCGAAAGCATGGGTAAGCACTGTAAAGAATAGCAAGGTAGAGTAAAGCATATTAATAAACATGGCAAACCAGGGTAAGCTATGGCAAATGCACCAGTTTCACCAGTAAGCAGGGTCTCTCTGAAGGGTTTCACCAGTAAGCAGGGTCTCTCTGAAGAGTTTCACCAGTAAGCAGGGTCTCTCTGAAGAGTTTCACCAGTAAGCAGGGTCTCTGTGAAGAGTTTCACCAGTAAGCAAGGTCTCTGTGAAGGGTTTAACCAGTAAGCAGGGTCTCTGTGAAGAGTTTCACCAGTAAGCAGGGTCTCTGAAGAGTTTCACCAGTAAGCAGGGTCTCTCTGAAGAGTTTCACCAGTAAGCAGGGTCTCTCTGAAGAGTTTCACCAGTAAGCAGGGTCACTGAAGAGTTTCACCAGTAAGCAGGGGTTTTAGAACAGGTGTGATTTTAATTAGTGTCGTCTTCCAGGCCGTGCTTTATTTGCTAAATGTCTGACCTCCATTAAGAGCAGTGTCTGGGTGTGGTATAATTGTGGATGGAGGAGATGAACATGGTAAAGCCCGCTGGTGCTGTGCAGGGCAAGTGCGTTCCTGAAGCAGACTGCAGAACCAACATCCCCAGGCATTGCAGTTCCCTTCTCACATCTCCGTCTGAAACCTGCCTCCGTTTATCTCACAATACAAATGACACGTTTCCACTAAAGTTTCTTCAATGAAGGGAAAATTACACCAATGTGTACCCTTACCTCAGCAGCTTACACATTGCTGTGCCCCTACCTCACCAGCTTACACACTGCTATGATTTTCCCTTCATTGAAGACACTTTAGTGGAAACTGAATTGAGTCGAGTTCTTCCAGTGTTTCTGTTTCTGACCAGGGCTGTGCTTCCCCTGCAGGTGCCAAGTTCCCCATCAAGTGGACGGCCCCCGAGGCAGCTCTGTACGGCAAGTTCACAATCAAGTCGGACGTGTGGTCCTTTGGGATCCTGCTGATTGAGCTGGTGACCAAGGGCAGAGTGCCCTACCCAGGTAACAGACTCCTCAAGAGAGCAGTGCACTGTAGTCATGGTCATGGTATTTTTTGAAGATACTGATGGCTCTCATTTCCTATTTATAGTTTTGTGGGGGGATGTATGTTATTGACAAACATTAACAATGCTTCTCTCTCTCTCTCTCTCCTCTCTCTCTCTGTCCTGTCTCCTTCCAAATTTCTCTCCATCTACCATGTCTGCCCCTTCCTCTCCTTGCGACTCGTATTCCCTCTTCGCTGCCTCTCTCCCCTCCCCAGGGATGAATAACCGGGAGGTGCTGGAGCAGGTAGAACGGGGGTACCGCATGCCCTGCCCGATGGGGTGCCCGGCCTCGCTGCACGAGCTCATGGTGCAGTGCTGGAGGAAGGACGCAGAGGAGAGGCACACCTTTGAATACCTGCAGGGCTTCCTGGAGGACTACTTCACAGCCACCGAGCAACAGTACCAGCCAGGAGAGAACCTCTGAGGACAGACACACGCACACACATGCACGCACGCACGCACACACACACACACACATTAAAGGGGCTTTACTTTCGTCAAGCATGGTCCTCTCGGCAACTCCTTTTTAAAGAACAGAAAACTTGTCTCGCTTCAACTGTACCTACCTACCCCAACCAAAACCCCAACAGAACCACAAACATGTCTTTTTTAGCTTTTGCTGCATTCAAGTGCCATCGAGGGGTTTAAAAGGGACTTGCAGCCATTGCTGGACCAGCCCTCTCTTCAGTAGACTGCAGCTGACTGGTGAGGAGACTCTGGTCCTGGACAGTGCATTGAGAGGCAGGGAGGGGTCTTTTTATTCAAGCGATGACATCATTGAGCACATTTATTCTTGTCAACTTCTTCATTTACTAACTGAGAACTTTATTTTTTATTTCAGGGAGGGTGTGGGTGCATAAATAAATACTCTCTCAAACTTTTTTAGAATCATAATTTGTATTATTACTGCTGTTATTTTTATTTGTATTACTAATAATAATAATAATAATAATAATAATAATAATGATGATGAAGGTTCCGCTCCTCATCTTGTGTTTTTTTTATCGCATAGAAATGACTTCTTTTCAAAATAAACAGCATCTGGAAGTCGTGCCACTGAATCAAGGCGGCTGCACAGGCTGCAATGTGTTTTCTGTGGAGCTGCTTTTTCTGACAGTCGCTGGAATAGATGACTAGAAGACTTTTTTTTTCTTCTGTTTTTTAAGCCAAGTATTTTGTGCTTGAATGTCTGGATGTAGAAAAAGATTTTAAAAGTCATACGTCTCCACCACCACCTTGAAATCACGAGTTTCTGCAGCAACAGAGAGGCGCTAAGATGCTCGGTCATGGTGGGTGAAAGTATTGGGTTAGTGCTTTGAGCAGCCCAGGATTCTTAAAGCTACAAAGCTCTTGAAGATAGTGTGGCTGACAAAATAATTCCATCAGTCATGCAGCACTTCCACTAGCTTCACAGGTCTCAATGTGCGCTTTCTAAAGGAATGCATGTTATAGCACACATGGATTTTCTGTTTAGAGCTTGACATCTGCTACTCCATGAGGTTAAAGGAAGTTCATAGTTTCTGTGCCCTTCTGTCAGGTCATGTGTTGCACTTGCATTTCCTTCAGCAGTGTCTTCTGGGTCAAAGCACGTTACTGGCTGAAAGCCTGTCAGTCAATAGGGGAAGCAGCAGGTCGGTTTATGAGAGGAAAGGTCACCCTCCAGGTGGATCTCATTGGAAATCTCTCGGCCGGTCCCCGTTTACATTGCATCTGTATATAACTTCTACTTACTGCATTTGAAATTGTAAATCTGTACAAGAATTTTAAACTCTGTAGAACAGTCTGGAGGACTGCTGCCTTTTCCTACTTCCCAGATCAGAGTGACCCACAACCCCTCCCAATCAGACAAGATCAACCAATCAGCCAGCATCGATTTCACAGCTGATGATGTCATCCAGAACTTCTTCAGCACATCCCTGGCTCAAATTCAAAAACTTAAGAAGACAAATGTTGAATGCCTTCATCAGTGTTACTCAGGTAAAACTAGAAGAAACCAAGTTGACAAATGTGTTGTCTAATGCCTTCATCAGTGTGAGTTTGGGACAGTATGTGAAACTTGCCTCACCCCTCCCTATGGAGATTGAGTTTGAATGGATATGTCACTCATTAAGATGGTAATGTGTTCATGAATAATGTATGTTCAGGTACACACTGAATTATGGTTGGGCAAGTATCTTCTAGTTTTAGTTTGAGTGAGGTTTTGGATAACCACTGATGGATGGTTGATGCAATCTAGTGTGATTCTCCAGTGCTGTAAAATGCTCTAAATAAACCTAGTTTTGGTTGATCAAACCAACCCATTATTTTCTTATAATTCTCCTAAATTAAACGACAATGTATTGCTGCACTCTGAAAAGAAAAGTGTGCGTTTTTAAACTGTGTTTGATTTAAGGACACTGCTTGTGTTAAATGTAATTCTGGTCTTTGTCAGAGATTTAACACACAATGTGTGCTTTCCTGAATTGAACATGCTTTGTGTGAATTCAAGGTGTATTTTCTTTTTTTAAGAGAGCACCAGGACTGAGCCCACAAGCCCAGTGGAGACTCTTAGTCCTGTCAAGTGCTTTTTAAACCAGGTCTTTAATAACTGACTTGCTTTGCTTTGTTCAGTTAGAGCAGTGCCATAGCCATTAGAAAGTATAGGTATGGCTCCTCTATAAGCCCTGATTGGACTGAGCCCTGGTTGGAACAAGGCTGTGCTCTGCTTAGTTCAATAATGAAAGATCTCCGTGCCCTGTGTTTGTTGCAATTCATTCACAGTGAAGCCCTGAGAATGGGTGGAATGAAACAGAAAGTGTCAATACAGCTTGTTCTTTCCGAATTACACCTCCTATTATTCTTGTTGTTGCTGTCGTTATTATTATTATTATTATTATTATTATTATTATTATTATTATTATTATTAACGTTGTTGTTTTTAATGTACTCTCTTTTTTTTTTTTGTTTCTGGCGGTTGCAAAGTGCAACATCCTACCTTTTCTGTTATTTTCCTAGTGTGTAAATAAAAGTGAAATAAAGACTTTCTAACAGACGGGCCGTTTCCCTTATTTTCTGTACTTAAGAGAGGGTCCGGTTTTCACCAGGCAGTGATGTCTTGAAGCACACAAACTGGCACTGAACTGTGAAGTGTGAAACACTGGACCACCAAGCCTATTACTAATTACCACTGACTTCATTTAATACATGGATTTGTCTTGTATTCCTGACCTTTGTCTTGATCATATCGGATTCAGCTCATGATGCACAATGGTAATATGTTACAACCCAACAAATATGGAGCCTGTGTCCACAGAAGACATAGCGCTTCTGAGCATGAATGTGAGGTCCACCAGCTCCGGAGATTCATTTATTTGGCAGTAATCCCAGAGAAACCCAGCATTGACTTCCCAATATCCAGCACACAGGCAGCTAGGTCAAATACAAATCTTTATTACATACACACCGTTCAATCAATACACAGACAGCATTCGAGAAACAATTTTCAGTACTAATGCTAGAATGAGACCCAAACCCCCCTCCTTCCCTTGAGGACTAGAGAGTTCAATATATAGAGAGATATATTATAAATAGAAATGACTAAAAGGTGATAAACAATGCACACGTTCTTCTAGTTAAAATAAACTTCAATAGAATAGAAAAGTTTCCTTGAGGTACCTCAACACCTAATATATATGTAGTGCACAATATTAATAATAACCAATTGACCTCCACCCCATACAATTAAGCAGAAATGCTGATTTGGTTGCTGGTTGTTTCCCTGGTTAGCCTTTAATTGGCAGGTCACCGGTGGTGTGCTCGTCCTGCTGCTCTCCCACCCGGTCCTCTTCCAGCTCCGCCCCCCTCCTGCAAGCCGCTCTGCTCGTTTGCTGCTCCTGATTTTCATTCATTTCTTCATTCCAGTGTCATGTGCGCTTTCGTTGTTAAATATCGAAGTTGTGTCATTAACAGTTTCAATTCAAACTCAGCAACACAGTGTGACTGTACACAGGGAACGTCCAAAATAATGCCAGACAATATTTCAACATCAGATTGTTCAGAAACTGATAGGGAGATGGAATTTGTGGCCGAATGCGACTTTCCCACTCAACCCTGTGTAGGTGATTGTGTGTGTGTTGTGTCAGGAAATGCAAATGAAAACCAAATACGAAGGATGGAAAAAATGCAATATTTATATTTTTAGATCGGATCATCCTCAAAGATGATTTCCATTACATAAGAGTAGATATTAAAACTTCATGCTGATTTGAACTCTGCTCTCGCCAAGATAAGCACCAACTAAGACGTAGCTTTACAGTAAACTAATGTGATCCATCTGTGTCTCCATCCATTTGTGTTGCCATCCATCTGATGATGTAGATATCCTTCTGTCTGGTGTTGATGGCTGAAGTGTAATGCTGGCTCCCTGGATCAGCTTATTTTGCCTCCCAGCACATCAGCATACACAATGCTGGCTCCAAGGATCAACCACAGTGCGGTCTCCCCAGCGCATCAGCATGACAACCATCTGGATTGAGCTAAGTAGGGTACATCTCTGGGGTCTTCAAGTGGGCACCTTCCATTCTCTGTGTTTCGTCGACTCGCCCACGACACCTCAAGAGGGCTCGACGGTGATTCTGGTGTCCCAGCATCACCCCCCTCCGTCCCCCACTCAACTCAACCCAGCTTACTTACCCGTACATCAGCATTGCTTTCGTTTTATTGTGCTTGAGATCCCCAACCAGAATCTTTCCGTCTCAACCACAGCCAGTTAAGTTCTTCACTGTGCGACGCAACTCTTGGCCACTGAATCCAACGTCCCTGAGAAACCGGGTTGTAGAGTGTGCCACAAATCCTTGATAACCCACCTCCACTGGGTAAACCCGGACTCTCCATCCTCGCTGTTCCGCTTCAGTGGCTAGTTGAGCATACCGCAGTTTCTTCCTATGATACGCCTCATCTACAGCATCCTCCCATGGCACTGTTAACTCTACCAGGTGAACAAGGCGTGCTGATCCAGACCACAAGACATTATCTGGTCGAAGGTTAGTGGTGGCAATCTCAGGTGGAAAAATAAGCCATTGACCAACATCTGCCAGCATTTTCCAGTCTCTAGCAGCTTCCAGTTGTCCTGGGCGAGGATTGGTTTTACACCTTGTCTTGGCGGTGGCTCTCCTGGGTGGAGGAATGTTGTCTTTTGTGTGTAATGTTTTGATGGAACTGGTGGCAACTCATTGGTCATGTTACGCTTGTCTTCCAATGCTAAGGCTGAACATCGCAGCACCTGGTCATGGTGTCAAGTAAACTGCCCTCATTCAGAAAGGAAATACATTGTTTGCAAATCTAATTTGCTAGTTTATTTGATACGTGTCCATTCTGCAAACATTCAGAATCAGCTGGAGCTATATCTAAGACTTTGGGGACATATATTGAAATAAAGTGCTGCTAGAATTGTGGGCAGGACCCTTCATTAGCTGGAAATGAGAACAACTCCGTCTTGGGTTTTCTTTGCGACAATAAAGTTTGTTTGTGTTTAATAGTTTTTTTTTCTTTTTCCCCCACTTTGAATTAAGCTGTTTTATTTCCCTGTTTGTTCTTCTGCTAAATGTCTGTAATAATAATGTTTTTAAATAATGATTTAATCAAATCATTATTTAAAATCAAATCAAGGCATAATATTAGTGTTTTTTTCTAATAAATACATTTCAAGATCTGCTCCCATTGATTTAAATAATCCTCATCATTATCTTCTGAACCCAGTCACATAGAAATGTTCCTCATATGCTTCTTTTTTCAGCTACTGAGATTCATTATTATTGGGGAAATGTCATACAGTGTGATATGGATAACTATAATAATATGTAATAATGCATGCAGTGATATGCATATTACCATATAATCTGACATTCCCATTACAATCATATTATTATTATTATTATTATTATTATTATTATTATTATTATTTATTTCTTAGCAGATGCCCTTATCCAGGGCGACTTACAGTCGTAAACAAAAAATACATTTCATATCCTATATGACCAATGTGGTTCCGTATCTCAACAAAACAAATAAACACTCAGGTTCTTTTATTACTCTCCTTCAGCGGTTCTCTCGCAACCATAACAAAGGAGCGGTTCGCTCGGCCACATCCCCTTTTGTACCTTCAGCCACGCCCTTGGTTAGCGAGTGCAATCGCTTTCCTCCAATCCGCCATTGCCACATCGCTTCCCGTCTGGGGCGATGACTTGGTGTACTGTGGCTCCGCCCCCTTTCTAGCTGGCCGACTTCCACCTTTCCCTGGAATTAACTGTCAGACCACCCAGTCCGGGGCACACTGTTCCCTTTACACAGCGCCCTCACAGGTCGGTAGGGAGATTTATAACCAAGATTCATTCTTTCTCTGTCAAACTCTTCCATTCTGAGTGCAGGCTATCGTTCCAGAAACATGTGAACGCGCAAAGGCACCTTAAAATCGCAAATGTAAACGAAGTTACAGACCTAAATATGGGGCGGCCCAGTAGTGTGAACGGGGTCTAAGCAAAACCTTCGGGCCCCAAGCAGTTCAAAGAGGCCCCGATTCAGGGGGACTATATATATATATATATATATATATATATATATATATATATATTTAACCAGAACATAGAATTTTGTAGTATTGTACTGCTTTAAAAATAGGCTATGCATTTTTTCAATGCAAGCAATCCTGAAACACAAATTTAGTAGCAGAATGAGCTGGGCGTCTAAGCTAGCAGTGCACAGAAACCTCATCAGCTGAGTTTATTTCTGAAGAAAGTGGGTGTTTATGAGTTCACACGAGGAAAGAGACTGGTATACGAATTGAACTGCTTATTTTTCTGAAGTATTTACAATCAAATTAAATAAAACTATTGGTGATTACTAGGCGTAAATAGAATTTTCCGGGGTTCGGGTTACCAAGTAGCAGAGGTCCAGAAAATATTAAATATAAAAGGCGTTGGGGTGTGAGTGCAAGAGTGTCAGTCACATTCTCTACCGTGATGTGCCGACTGCGATGCACTGCCAGTAGTGCTAATCCAGTCAGCCCATTTTCTCCCATGCATAGCTCTTAATTCGGCCACAAGATCAAATCAGCATTTTAAACCTTTAAAAACAAAGACGTAGCCTGCTCTGTGTGTCAGAGGCTCTCAACCTGTCAGTGTCAGAGCCTGCTCTGTGTGTCAGGGCTCTCAACCTGTCAGTGTCAGAGCCTGCTCTGTGTGTCAGAGGCTCTCAACCTGTCAGTGTCAGAGCCTGCTCTGTGTGTCAGAGGCTCTCAACCTGTCAGTGTCAGAGCCTGCTCTGTGTGTTGGAGGCTCTCAACCTGTCAGTGTCAGAGCCTGCTCTGTGTGTCGAGGCTCTCAACCTGTCAGTGTCAGAGCCTGCTCTGTGTGTCGGAGGCTCTCAACCTGTCAGTGTCAGAGCCTGCTCTGTGTGTCAGAGGCTCTCAACCTGTCAGTGTCAGAGCCTGCTCTGTGTGTCAGAGGCTCTCAACCTGTCAGTGTCAGAGCCTGCTCTGTGTGTCAGAGGCTCTCAACCTGTCAGTGTCAGAGCCTGCTCTGTGTGTCAGAGGCTCTCAACCTGTCAGTGTCAGAGCCTGCTCTGTGTGTCAGAGGCTCTCAACCTGTCAGTGTCAGAGCCTGCTCTGTGTGTCAGAGGCTCTCAACCTGTCAGTGTCAGAGCCTGCTCTGTGTGTCAGAGGCTCTCAACCTGTCAGTGTCAGAGCCTGCTCTGTGTGTCGAGGCTCTCAACCTGTCAGTGTCAGAGCCTGCTCTGTGTGTCAGGCTCTCAACCTGTCAGTGTCAGAGCCTGCTCTGTGTGTCAGAGGCTCTCAACCTGTCAGTGTCAGAGCCTGCTCTGTGTGTCAGAGGCTCTCAACCTGTCAGTGTCAGAGCCTGCTCTGTGTGTCAGAGGCTCTCAACCTGTCAGTGTCAGAGCCTGCTCTGTGTGTCAGGCTCTCAACCTGTCAGTGTCAGAGCCTGCTCTGTGTGTCAGAGGCTCTCAACCTGTCAGTGTCAGAGCCTGCTCTGTGTGTCAGAGGCTCTCAACCTGTCAGTGTCTGAGCCTGCTCTGTGTCAGAGGCTCTCAACCTGTCAGTGTCAGAGCATGCTCTGTGTGTCAGGCTCTCAACCTGTCAGTGTCAGAGCCTGCTCTGTGTGTCAGAGGCTCTCAACCTGTCAGTGTCAGAGCCTGCTCTGTGTGTCAGAGGCTCTCAACCTGTCAGTGTCAGAGCCTGCTCTGTGTGTCAGAGGCTCTCAACCTGTCAGTGTCAGAGACTGCTCTGTGTGTCAGAGGCTCTCAACCTGTCAGTGTCAGAGACTGCTCTGTGTGTCAGAGGCTCTCAACCTGTCAGTGTCAGAGCCTGCTCTGTGTGTCAGAGGCTCTCAACCTGTCAGTGTCAGAGCATGCTCTGTGTGTCAGAGGCTCTCAACCTGTCAGTGTCAGAGCCTGCTCTGTGTGTCAGAGGCTCTCAACCTGTCAGTGTCAGAGCCTGCTCTGTGTGTCAGGCTCTCAACCTGTCAGTGTCAGAGACTGCTCTGTGTGTCAGAGGCTCTCAACCTGTCAGTGTCAGAGCCTGCTCTGTGTGTCAGAGGCTCTCAACCTGTCAGTGTCAGAGCCTGCTCTGTGTGTCAGAGGCTCTCAACCTGTCAGTGTCAGAGCCTGCTCTGTGTGTCAGAGGCTCTCAACCTGTCAGTGTCAGAGCCTGCTCTGTGTGTCAGAGGCTCTCAACCTGTCAGTGTCAGAGCCTGCTCTGTGTGTCAGGCTCTCAACCTGTCAGTGTCAGAGCCTGCTCTGTGTGTCAGAGGCTCTCAACCTGTCAGTGTCAGAGCCTGCTCTGTGTGTCGGAGGCTCTCAACCTGTCAGTGTCAGAGCCTGCTCTGTGTGTCGGAGGCTCTCAACCTGTCAGTGTCAGAGCCTGCTCTGTGTGTCGGAGGCTCTCAACCTGTCAGTGTCAGAGCCTGCTCTGTGTGTCGGAGGCTCTCAACCTGTCAGTGTCAGAGCCTGCTCTGTGTGTCGGAGGCTCTCAACCTGTCAGTGTCAGAGCCTGCTCTGTGTGTCTGAGGCTCTCAACCTGTCAGTGTCAGAGCCTGCTCTGTGTGTCAGAGGCTCTCAACCTGTCAGTGTCAGAGCCTGCTCTGTGTGTCAGAGGCTCTCAACCTGTCAGTGTCAGAGCCTGCTCTGTGTGTCAGAGGCTCTCAACCTGTCAGTGTCAGAGCCTGCTCTGTGTGTCAGAGGCTCTCAACCTGTCAGTGTCAGAGCCTGCTCTGTGTGTCCGAGGCTCTCAACCTGTCAGTGTCAGACTGTCTAGGGGCACAGCGAGCATTCTAATAATACAGTCATTATTGAAATAAAAAAAATCCAAATTAGTTTTACTCTCAGAGATGTGAATCTCACCACTGGGCTCTTTCCTGCTCTTTTTTCTGTTGAAACGGGATTGGCCGCAGTAACAGATGCTTGACTTAATATATTCAAATCATAACAGTGATGCTTCATTGCATTGACATGGAAAAGCTGAGATCTCTGTGTAACTGGTGGGACTGAAAATAGGAGGCACTTTTTTACACAGAGAATTGTGGGAGTCTGGAACCAACTCCCCAGTAATGTTGTTGAAGCTGACACCCTAGGTTCCTTCAAGAAGCTGCTTGATGAGATTCTGGGATCAATAAGCTACTAACAACCAAACGAGCAAGATGGGCTGAATGGCCTCCTCTTGTTTGTAAACTTTCTTATGTTCTTATGTTCTTATGTTCTTATGACTGTGGATAACAGCTGAACTCTGTGTATTCAGCCTATTTGATAGCTTATCTGTTCATGTTGCAAATGTAAGCAAGTCCAATACAGGAAGCAAATTAGGCTTGTCTTTAAATAGAAATGCTGTGCTGTTGAAAGGAAACAATACATAGTTTATTGAGTAGCGTTTCCATATGTCTGATTTGTAGCGCAGCACATCACTTTATTGAGTAGCGTTTCCATATGTCTGATTTGTAGCGCAGCACATCACTTGCAGGTGTCGCGCTCTTCTGCTGTGAACACACCGAGAAGGATGTCATGAACTAGAGAAACGTTTACAGGACAGCTGTCAAAGCTTTTGCTGCAGTGCAAAATTTGCTCCACTTAAATAAACTCTAGCTAATTTTCTAGCACTGCTTAACTGAAAACAAATATTCATTCTTTCTTCCACACCTACGCTGTCTCTTGCTAGATTTGCAGCATTAAACTTTTTGCTACTTTCAGAAAATCAGGAGCAAATTAAAGCTTTGAAAATCACCCTGGGGGCCCAAAAATATCTCTAACACAATCAGCTAACATTACCACTGGGAGTTTCTAATCTCTAACCAGACAGCGGAAAACTGGCCAGTGAGATGGAAGCACAGGGGTCACACTAACACCAACCCCAAAGAAAGGTGAGTCCGTTTTAAATATTGCCCTCCATTCAAAAGGGTGGGGACCCCTGCTATAGACCATGCTTGGCAGTATCTGAAACATTTTGCGAGTGTATTTTAGTTTGAAATGTAATGCCTGTAAACTGTAAACATACACCAATGTCTGGCTCGCGTTTGTGTTCCAACTTTATTTACTGTGAAATACTGGAAATGCCCCAAGCAGTCTACAAAGTTTTATATATAAAACATGTATTTAAAAGTGCCATTAAAAAAGAATGCTAGTTATTTCATGTTTCTGCCATTTCAGATGGGTATTGTTATGAAATAAGAAAATGAAACGCTGTTTGTGTGGCTTATTTAACCTTCATAATTAAGACACCAGAACTACATTTCTGTGGCGGGTTTTCATGCTTTGGTCGCAATTGAGCTTAATTATTTTTAATATTAACTCATGAATTGTGTTTCGATGGCAAAACTAAAAATAGCACCGGGGAAGCTTCTGCCGTCACTGCGTCACTGTGTGATAAAGAAGTGGACCTACACAGGTTTTGATACACACACATGGAAAAAAATCCTTTCTGCAAATAAACCCACATGACAGCTCCATTAAAGATGAAACAACTTCAAAATCAAACATTGAGTACTTCGCATGATTTAACTACACTATTGACCATAGTGTTTTGTTTCCAAGAATTAAAATGAGATACTCACCAGTCTACAATATGAATCTGTTGCCACTGTAAACATGGGGCTAAAAGATAAACGGCAGAGAGTAAACACAAAAGCACTTCCACGTTCATTCATCTTTTCTTCTTGTAATATTTGTTTTATTAACAAAGAGAAGGCCGGTGTGTGTTTGTAGGGATGTGGCTGGCGCTGAACTGATTGCTTGAATATATCCCAGTGGTGTGGGTCTCCGCTGATGCGTGAGTGTGCTCTGGACCCCGGCTCTCACAGCAGGAGCGATCCCACACTCCGACAGCGTAAAAAGCAAGTGACGCGATTCACAGGTAAACACAAATACAGCGGCACCCCGCAGCCACAATGCACCGTGCACAGGAGAAGCCAGAGACCGCTTCAGACGGTTAGACAGCAGCACTGAGAGGTACAAGCCGCTGAAGTCTTCACAGCTTTACTGCATTGCTTTCCTGCTGCGCTGTTCACACTATGATCTGTTAAGGATGGATAAAAACTGACGGGCCACCTTGCACGTGCTTTTATATGATTTTTTTTTAATAAGTCAATCGATTATTAGTAGTGTTATTATTGGATCATGGTGGAGCTCTTGAGCAGGTGGGACTCATTTTTAGTTTTCCAAGGAATCTATTACCTGCTTATCTCCTTCGTCGGAATTCCCGGTAAGTGTCCTTTTCCATTCCGGCTTCAGGCCCCTGGACAGTGCCCTCCCCTTGAGGGTGTTCTTGGTTACCTTTTCATTCTCACTGCAAGTTTTCACTTCACACTGAAGTCCAATTCTTTGTGTTTATTCTACTCTTCCTGGGTTCCTTCGTGCTCTCTCCAGGAAATTATTAACTGGAAAGCAAACCTTGTTGATGGTCTACTTTATTTATGTTCCCCAACGGTAGTTTAAGCTGATGGGGCACAAGACTGCCAGGCTTGTTCATTTCCATCAACAGCGGATCGAGATTAAATCGATTTCATCTGGGACTCTGCCTGCCTGTGTCTGCCTGCCTGTCTGCCTGTGTCTGTCTGCCTGCCTGCCTGTCTGCCTGCCTGCCTGTGTCTGTCTGTCTGTCTGCCTGCCTGCCTGCCTGTGTCTGTCTGCCTGCCTGTGTCTGTCTGTCTGCCTGCCTGCCTGTGTCTGTCTGTCTGCCTGCCTGTGTCTGTCTGCCTGCCTGCCTGCCTGCCTGCCTGTGTCTGTCTGCCTGCCTGCCTGCCTGTGTCTGTCTGTCTGCCTGCCTGTGTCTGTCTGCCTGCCTGTGTCTGTCTGCCTGCCTGCCTGCCTGCCTGTGTCTGCCTGCGTCTGTCTGCCTGCCTGTGTCTGTCTGCCTGCCTGCCTGCCTGTGTCTGTCTGTCTGCCTGCCTGCCTGCCTTCCTGTCGGTCTGTCTGTCTGTCTGTCTATCTGTCTGCCTGTCTGTCTGTCAACCCCAGTCAGGATTGCAGGCTGGTAGAACTCGGATCTCTCCAACTCAAGCTGATGTTGAAAGTTACCTCATGAGTGTCCAATGAGAGGGCGTGGGAGGCGGGTTTTAAATCACTGACTACAGAAAAAAACTGAACATGAAGGCTGTGACGAATCTGAATAGAAGAAGGAAGGCTGTTTAGTCCCAATCACTTAGGACTCTCCAGACAAGCGGAAAGCAGCTCAAAGCCAGGTAAAGGCAGATTTAAAATGAACTCAATACTGGAGAAGCAGCAGAACCCAGAACCACTCAGAACACTTGCAAACACCATCAAATAGTAAGGGGATTTAAAACAAAAGTGTCTTATTCCTGTCTTTCAGCCAACCTGCTGACCATCTTCGTGCTGAGCTGTCGCCCGTGCGGCATGTCCAAGACCACGGTCACCTACCTGCTGTCGCTGTCGGTGGTGGACACTCTCTTCATGATCCTGGGGGCCTGGTAGACGTGACGCTGAGCTGGAGTCACCCCTATCCCCTGCAGAGCTGCAGCGATGCCCTGCTGTGTGGAATCATCACCTTCAACGAGTACTGGACCCTGTCCAGTTCGCAGTGGATCGTGGCGGCCTTCACGCTGGAGTGCTACTTGGTCCTGCGCAACGGAGCCTGCGTCGCCGCTTCTCCCGGCCACGCTGCGTGGCGCTGTCCGTCGTGCTGGCTGTAGTCCTGGCCTGCCAGATCATCAGCATCCCCAGCTTCTGGCTCTACCAGGCCCAGCCTGCGTCCAGCGGCCACAGCAACCACAGCCTGCTCCCGGTGAGCTACCGCTGCCTCCACCACAGCCCCCTGTCCAGAGTGGTGGTCTGGATCCACACCCTGGCGGCGCCTGCCTCCCAATGGCTGTCAACATCTCCTTCAGCGTCCTGATCGCGCTGCACTTCCAGAGCACAGCCAGGGTGTTCAGAGACAGCCAGAGCCGGGTGATCAGCAACACCAGGGCACGGCTCAGGCGATCCAGTCGGCTCCAGGCTTTGGTCACAGTCACCTCGGTGGTCTTGACTTTGCCGCTCACGTCACCTACTGCCTCCTGGGCACCGACACAGCGATATCGGAGCAGGAGAGAGGACCCCAGGACAGTCTTAACGTCGCCGCTCAGGTGGGCTTCATGCTGCAGTGGCTCAAGCTGGTCATTAATTTCTGCATGTACTGCTTCGTGTCGTCTGCGTTCCGTGCGAGAGCATGGCCGTGCTGAGGTGCAGGGGCTGGCGTGGTCAGAGCAGAGGGAAGGGAAGGAGGCAGGGGCCAGGCAACAGGGTAGGTGTCTGGCACGTCACTGAGGCCAGCTGAACAAACTCCACTCAGAAACAAACAGTGAATGAGACTGGCTTTCAAATGTAGCCCCTCTAATCTGGCGCATGGAATTGTAGACCTAATTTCCAGAAAATAGGCATATAGATAAGGGCAGCAGTGTAGAGTAGTGGTTAGGGCTCTGGACTCTTGACCGGAGGGTTGTGGGTTCAATCCCACATGGGGGACACTGCTGCTGTACCCTTCAGCAAGGTACTTTACCTAGATTGCTCCAGTAAAAACCCAACTGTATAAATAGGTAATTGTGTGTAAAAAATAATGTAATTGTATGTAAAAAATAATGTGATATCTTGTAACAATTGTAAGTCGCCCTGGATAAGGGTGTCTGCTAAGAAATAAATGAGAGAAGGGAGCCAGTATAATGTTTCTTTCATAAAAAAGAGAGGATCTCTCTTTGATCTGCTTAAGAACCACTTAAAATATAAATACCTTGAATTGTAGGAATATCTTCAAATCAATATATAGCCTAAGAGCCTAGAATTTGCCTTTTATATTTTTACATAAGTTAGGGAGAAGAGAAGAGAATAGCTTGTGAAGATGTGGTGGTGAGGTGTTACTTGCGCACTGTTTTATTTAATAACAGTTGTTAAGATTATTATCACACAATGACAATTGAACTGTACAGTTTTCCTGTAGTAATCGAATGCTCCTCATTGAAGTTCCTCCACACACTTTCAATGATCCTGTAATATTGTTTAAGCCCCTTGATCCATATAGCTGGGGGCTCTCCTTACTGGTTTTCTTAGCTAGGGGGGCTGGGGGGAGGGACCCCACAGTAACTGACAAAGGTTTCAAGGCTCTAGTTGTATTATTTCAGGAGATACAGTGCTCTATAAACAGCATGACATTAAGGATGGAGACAACCCAACCTCTCGCATTGCTGTTCAAACACAGCCCTGCTTCTCATTGTACCTGTCTTTAACAGTGTTCAAACACAGCCCTGCTTCTCATTGTACCTGTCTTTAACAGTGTTCAAACACAGCCCTGCTTCTCATTGTACCTGTCTTTAACAGTCTCTTCAAACACAGCCCTGCTTCTCATTGTACCTGTCTTTAACAGTGTTCAAACACAGCCCTGCTTCTCATTGTACCTGTCTTTAACAGTGTCTTCAAACACAGCCCTGCTTCTCATTGTACCTGTCTTTAACAGTGTTCAAACACAGCCCTGCTTCTCATTGTACCTGTCTTTAACAGTGTTCAAACACAGCCCTGCTTCTCATTGTACCTGTCTTTAACAGTCTCTTCAAACACAGCCCTGCTTCTCATTGTACCTGTCTTTAACAGTGTTCAAACACAGCCCTGCTTCTCATTGTACCTGTCTTTAACAGTGTTCAAACACAGCCCTGCTTCTCATTGTACCTGTCTTTAACAGTGTTCAAACACAGCCCTGCTTCTCATTGTACCTGTCTTTAACAGTGTTCAAACACAGCCCTGCTTCTCATTGTACCTGTCTTTAACAGTGTTCAAACACAGCCCTGCTTCTCATTGTACCTGTCTTTAACAGTGTTCAAACACAGCCCTGCTTCTCATTGTACCTGTCTTTAACAGTGTTCAAACACAGCCCTGCTTCTCATTGTACCTGTCTTTAACAGTGTTCAAACACAGCCCTGCTTCTCATTGTACCTGTCTTTAACAGTGTTCAAACACAGCCCTGCTTCTCATTGTACCTGTCTTTAACAGTGTTCAAACACAGCCCTGCTTCTCATTGTACCTGTCTTTAACAGTGTTCAAACACAGCCCTGCTTCTCATTGTACCTGTCTTTAACAGTGTTCAAACACAGCCCTGCTTCTCATTGTACCTGTCTTTAACAGTGTTCAAACACAGCCCTGCTTCTCATTGTACCTGTCTTTAACAGTGTTCAAACACAGCCCTGCTTCTCATTGTACCTGTCTTTAACAGTGTTCAAACACAGCCCTGCTTCTCATTGTACCTGTCTTTAACAGTGTTCAAACACAGCCCTGCTTCTCATTGTACCTGTCTTTAACAGTGTTCAAACACAGCCCTGCTTCTCATTGTACCTGTCTTTAACAGTGTTCAAACACAGCCCTGCTTCTCATTGTACCTGTCTTTAACAGTGTTCAAACACAGCCCTGCTTCTCATTGTACCTGTCTTTAACAGTGTTCAAACACAGCCCTGCTTCTCATTGTACCTGTCTTTAACAGTGTTCAAACACAGCCCTGCTTCTCATTGTACCTGTCTTTAACAGTGTTCAAACACAGCCCTGCTTCTCATTGTACCTGTCTTTAACAGTGTTCAAACACAGCCCTGCTTCTCATTGTACCTGTCTTTAACAGTGTTCAAACACAGCCCTGCTTCTCATTGTACCTGTCTTTAACAGTGTTCAAACACAGCCCTGCTTCTCATTGTACCTGTCTTTAACAGTGTTTCAAACACAGCCCTGCTTCTCATTGTACCTGTCTTTAACAGTGTTCAAACACAGCCCTGCTTCTCATTGTACCTGTCTTTAACAGTGTTCAAACACAGCCCTGCTTCTCATTGTACCTGTCTTTAACAGTGTTCAAACACAGCCCTGCTTCTCATTGTACCTGTCTTTAACAGTGTTCAAACACAGCCCTGCTTCTCATTGTACCTGTCTTTAACAGTGTTCAAACACAGCCCTGCTTCTCATTGTACCTGTCTTTAACAGTGTTCAAACACAGCCCTGCTTCTCATTGTACCTGTCTTTAACAGTGTTCAAACACAGCCCTGCTTCTCATTGTACCTGTCTTTAACAGTGTTCAAACACAGCCCTGCTTCTCATTGTACCTGTCTTTAACAGTGTTCAAACACAGCCCTGCTTCTCATTGTACCTGTCTTTAACAGTGTTCAAACACAGCCCTGCTTCTCATTGTACCTGTCTTTAACAGTGTTCAAACACAGCCCTGCTTCTCATTGTACCTGTCTTTAACAGTGTTCAAACACAGCCCTGCTTCTCATTGTACCTGTCTTTAACAGTGTTCAAACACAGCCCTGCTTCTCATTGTACCTGTCTTTAACAGTGTTCAAACACAGCCCTGCTTCTCATTGTACCTGTCTTTAACAGTGTTCAAACACAGCCCTGCTTCTCATTGTACCTGTCTTTAACAGTGTTCAAACACAGCCCTGCTTCTCATTGTACCTGTCTTTAACAGTGTTCAAACACAGCCCTGCTTCTCATTGTACCTGTCTTTAACAGTGTTCAAACACAGCCCTGCTTCTCATTGTACCTGTCTTTAACAGTGTTCAAACACAGCCCTGCTTCTCATTGTACCTGTCTTTAACAGTGTTCAAACACAGCCCTGCTTCTCATTGTACCTGTCTTTAACAGTGTTCAAACACAGCCCTGCTTCTCATTGTACCTGTCTTTAACAGTGTTCAAACACAGCCCTGCTTCTCATTGTACCTGTCTTTAACAGTGTTCAAACACAGCCCTGCTTCTCATTGTACCTGTCTTTAACAGTGTTTCAAACACAGCCCTGCTTCTCATTGTACCTGTCTTTAACAGTGTTCAAACACAGCCCTGCTTCTCATTGTACCTGTCTTTAACAGTGTTCAAACACAGCCCTGCTTCTCATTGTACCTGTCTTTAACAGTGTTCAAACACAGCCCTGCTTCTCATTGTACCTGTCTTTAACAGTGTTCAAACACAGCCCTGCTTCTCATTGTACCTGTCTTTAACAGTCTCTTCAAACACAGCCCTGCTTCTCATTGTACCTGTCTTTAACAGTCTCTTCAAACACAGCCCTGCTTCTCATTGTACCTGTCTTTAACAGTCTTTCAAACACAGCCCTGCTTCTCATTGTACCTGTCTTTAACAGTGTTCAAACACAGCCCTGCTTCTCATTGTACCTGTCTTTAACAGTGTTCAAACACAGCCCTGCTTCTCATTGTACCTGTCTTTAACAGTGTTCAAACACAGCCCTGCTTCTCATTGTACCTGTCTTTAACAGTGTTTCAAACACAGCCCTGCTTCTCATTGTACCTGTCTTTAACAGTGTTTCAAACACAGCCCTGCTTCTCATTGTACCTGTCTTTAACAGTGTTCAAACACAGCCCTGCTTCTCATTGTACCTGTCTTTAACAGTGTTCAAACACAGCCCTGCTTCTCATTGTACCTGTCTTTAACAGTGTTCAAACACAGCCCTGCTTCTCATTGTACCTGTCTTTAACAGTGTTCAAACACAGCCCTGCTTCTCATTGTACCTGTCTTTAACAGTGTTCAAACACAGCCCTGCTTCTCATTGTACCTGTCTTTAACAGTGTTCAAACACAGCCCTGCTTCTCATTGTACCTGTCTTTAACAGTGTTCAAACACAGCCCTGCTTCTCATTGTACCTGTCTTTAACAGTGTTCAAACACAGCCCTGCTTCTCATTGTACCTGTCTTTAACAGTGTTTCAAACACAGCCCTGCTTCTCATTGTACCTGTCTTTAACAGTGTCTTCAAACACAGCCCTGCTTCTCATTGTACCTGTCTTTAACAGTGTTCAAACACAGCCCTGCTTCTCATTGTACCTGTCTTTAACAGTGTTCAAACACAGCCCTGCTTCTCATTGTACCTGTCTTTAACAGTGTTCAAACACAGCCCTGCTTCTCATTGTACCTGTCTTTAACAGTGTTCAAACACAGCCCTGCTTCTCATTGTACCTGTCTTTAACAGTGTTCAAACACAGCCCTGCTTCTCATTGTACCTGTCTTTAACAGTGTTCAAACACAGCCCTGCTTCTCATTGTACCTGTCTTTAACAGTGTTCAAACACAGCCCTGCTTCTCATTGTACCTGTCTTTAACAGTGTTCAAACACAGCCCTGCTTCTCATTGTACCTGTCTTTAACAGTGTTCAAACACAGCCCTGCTTCTCATTGTACCTGTCTTTAACAGTGTTCAAACACAGCCCTGCTTCTCATTGTACCTGTCTTTAACAGTGTTCAAACACAGCCCTGCTTCTCATTGTACCTGTCTTTAACAGT